>RJWT010030051.1:0-14747 GCA_004365215.1 Cuniculus paca | reverse complement strand
ATCTTCTCACAACTTGACGACATCTCTCATTTTGTTACTTAAAACTTTTCTTACTTGCTCTGGGTATTTCTGCATTTAAACAATATTTATCTTGTATAGTCATGATAACAGCTTTTCAAAGTGCCCAAAGAAATACATATGCTCTTAATATATGATGTTTAATTGTAAAAAAAAAAAGAACAAAATTTTTTCATACTAAATTCTATATAGTTTTATATGCATCATAAACAAGGCAAGAAACAGAGATACAGTCTTTGCCTTCTTGAATCTTTATTATAGCAAAAAGAGAATTAACACATAAATAAAAGTGCAATATAGTTCTAGGTAGTTATAATTGTTATTGAAAGAGATAAAGTAAGGTAGGAATAGCAGTGAAACTAATGGCAGTCTATTGAAATCTAGTGAAACAAAAAATCAGATGGCCTTCTCCTAAAGAGATGATATTTAAACAAAGACCCAAACTTTGTGAATAAATGCAGAAAGGTAGGACAATAGAAGAATCAACATACAGAAAGATCCTGTAGCAAGTTTGAACAAAACAGAAAGAAGGTCACTGGGATTGAAATGGAGGGAGTAATTTACATATAACCATAAGGACAAAAAAGTGAGCAAAGACACATTATTTAGTGCCTTCTAGAGCACTTTACAACAAATGCTGCCAACAGGATATGCAAGGTGAGGACCATGATTTTGCCAAGATGAATCTGTGCCACCAATGACAACAACCCCATCTATGCAGCTATAGTGACAAAGTATGTGGAGTGTATTTGGGAGACAACAGAAGGTGAGGAAGTGCAAGGAGTAAATATAAACCACCTTTTGAGATTTTTCTCTAAGGACAAGGAGCAAATTTAGATGATGACTGAAAAACAGACAAGTGATCAAAGCGGGTGGCACAGGTTAGCTTGTCAGGAAGCAGACTTTGAAAGGGAGAACAGCCTGCAGGAAATTTATGGGGTTGTGTTTTGATAATAATATTTATGAAAGACAAGAGAAAGTTGAATAGAGAAACAACCATGGGTAAAAGGAGAAATCATAAGGGAAATTTACAAGTAGCTACACAATGAAAGCAAGCATACCTAAACCTGCAGATGTAGCAAAAGCAGTTTGAAGAGAAAAGCTTACAGAAGTAAATGCCTACATCAAAAATGAAGATCTCAAATGAATAACTTAAGGTTTCAACTCAAAGAACTAGAAAAAGAACAAATTAAATACAAAGCTAGAAAGAGGGAAATAACATGGATTAGAATAAAAATAAATCAAAGAACAGAAAAGGTATAGAAAAAGAACAACAAAACTAAGAATTTGAAGAATAAATAAAAACGGGTCACCACTGCAATCCAGGTGAACTTCACAAGAAGGCCCAGAGACCAGGAGAAATGCCAGGGTACCAACTAGGGCATACAGGATAGACAGGTGGTGCTAGTGGTATGGAAAAGTCTGAAGCAGCAACAATAATCGTATGAGCCAACAGGTGGTAAGTTAGGTGAACCAGTGTTGTGCTTGGGGACAAAGACACGGAACAAAAGCAGGTGGGTGGAGCTTCCCCATTCCCTCTCTTTCTCTCTCTCTCTCTCTCTGTCTCTCTCTCTCTCACTTTATCTATCTCTCTGTTTCTCTCTCTCTTTTCTTTCTCTTGCTTTTATGTCTGTTTTTTTCCTCTTTTCTAAATGGTTGGGAAGAGCTCCAGCTGTAGAAAACTAATTCCATCTCCCAAACCCAAAGACCAAGTTCAGATAATCCCTTGCTTACTTCTTCACTCTTTCTCTTTTGCCTTCTTCTCTAGTTTTACTAAGCTTGTGCTATCATCCTTTGTCCTCCAGCCTTGCTTCAACTTTCTTTTCAGTTATCTTTGTTTTATGCACTGCCCTTCTTAAATTTCCATACCACAGGGGTAACACTATACCACTCTACCAAGGAGAAACACTTTGCATGCCAGCTCTCAATTTATGATTGGTTCTGTTATACAATAGTGGATTTTGCTCCTATGATTTAAAGTACAAGATTAATAATTACCACAGTTTATCAGCTTCTAAACTGTGCTTGATGCTATTGTTACTGCTAATTTTACTACTTTAGCTATGATATCGTATTTGTTGTAACCAGTTGTTCTCTCTTCTGTGACAATACTGGGAAGATCTGGGGTAATAACCTCACAACAGTCCAGCACCAAAGAGCTGGGAACTAAGCCAAATAGATGCTAATATCTCACTTTTAATTAATTAATTAACTGGGAAGGTAGGACCTTGGGACAGACACAAACCAAAAACCTCCTACACATAGAAGACATTCCTGAAGAACAGACTTGTCCTAGAGAGGACTTCATATTAGTAAAATAGCTACCTACTATGAAAACTTACAAGGAACAACAAAGAAAACAAAATAAAAATTTTTGTAGTAGAAAATGACAAGATGCAGAATCAAAATTAAATCTTAGCTCTCCAGCCCACCCAGAACAAGTCCAGGAGACAATGATTTCAGGTAAATGGAAGACACATACTTGAAATTTATGAACTGATAGCAACCAAAGTCAAGAAACAAATCCATGAGACTACCGAGGAAATCAGATCAGAAGTAATCTCTCATGTTAAAAAAAAATAGAAATGGATGCCTGGCAAGGACCTGAGGTTGTTATAACTCACCTACCAACATTATTGATTAACTAAGAACCTTAGTAAAAGTTTGAAGGAAAGCTCTGTTAATACTTTATTTATTCTACCTCAGATCACTTATTCTCATAATTAAAGTGAACTTAAAGATCTACTTTAATGCTAAATCTTTAAAAATTTTAGCCATTTTATCCTAGAGGGAAGGCCACCTAGAAGACAATGCTCTTCTCCCTCCATTACATCCAGAAGGGCAGGCCAGCTGCAAGACAGTCAGTTTGTAATTTGTGCTTCTTCCATTGCATCTTGGACTGTAAGCCAATAGGAATATAGTTAGTTCAAGGTCCAAGCTTTCTCCATTACCCCCAGATGGTGGGGTTGACTGGAACAGTGTAAGACCAATGGGAACCACAAGACCTAGGACAATAGCCCAGCACATAGATGCACACACACCTATAGAGGGTGAAATAATCAATGAGACATAGAAGTGTCTGAAGCAGCAGTGAGGAGACAGCAGTTGGACTCTGGAGAACTCCACTGACAGAAAACCAGTCCCAAGTCCCCACACCCAGAGGCCAAAATTGGCTCCATACCCAGCACATTTCTGGGATGTATCACGGACATTATCACAGAATTGTAAACACCAAAAGGTAAGTTCTTGGGATAGCTGTAAAGAACCAACTACATCTAGAGGACATCCCTGAGGAATGGACATGTCCTTTCCTCTGTTAAGAGGCCTCAATGACAGTGGTGGAGCTATATATCATGAAAGGTTGGCAGGCATCAATATAGAAGACAAAATAAAAGAAAAAAGAGAAAGTGGAAAATGGTGAGATACAGAAGCAGGGTGTGGCCCCAGACTCCCAGTCTGCCCAGGACAGGCCTGGAACTCAATGAGATGGATGAAGTTGGAAGTCAAACATTTGAACATTCTGAAATGACAACAACAGAAGTGAAAAAAAAGTGGAAAATACTGCAGAGAAAATGCTCTGTCAGGTACAAAAATAAATGTTGTTAACAATCAAAGATATTAGAGAAGATACAAATAAAAGAACAGATAAGCTTAGAAAAAGATGGAAACAAAAAAATGCTCAACATAGAAGAGAAATAAAATCCATGAAACAGATCCATACAGAAATCCAGGGAATTAAAAGCTCCATTGAAAGTGTATACAACAGACTGAACAAAGGAAAGGACAGAATTTCAGATCTTGAAGACAGAACTGAAGTTAGTGAGCATGAAAAGAAAGATATCTCAAAAATAGCAAAAGACCATGAGAAATCAATCTATAAGATGAGGCAAAGAAGAATAACACAGGGTTTATTGGGATCAGTGAGAAAGCTGGAGACAGTACAAATGCCATAACAATCATAAATATATATGCAACTAATACAGGGTCACCCCACTATAGAAGACAGTTATAAGTAGACATAGAAAATCAAATAAGCAATAACACAGGTGTACTGGGAGACCTCAGTACTCCATTGTAACAAAGAGACAGATTGCCAAGACAGAAAATCAGTAAAGAAATATCAGAGCTAAATAAAACTTGCAAACAAATGGATTTAATAATAAGAAGGGACACCCCAAGGTCTCACCATCATTGCAGGAGCATTTGTCAACCACCGCCCCATGCCTCTCCACCACTAGGAACGCAGGTGCCTAGTCCAATTCAATACACTGAGGGACTGGCAGCCAATGCAGGAAGCACCTGGGGTGCAGCAATGGGCTGATTCAGAGGAACACAGGAAAATGTCAAGATGAAGGAGCAAAATACAATATCAGACCTCCAGCCCACACAAAACGAGTCCAGGAGATGCAGACATAGTAGAAATTAGAGGTCACACACTTGAACTATTGGAAAAGACAACAACCGAAGTAAAGAAGAAACTTAGTTCTTGCATAGTTTGGTTAATTTTAAATGCCTATGTCTGATGGTCTGGAGAATTATTTTGAAGATAATGAGGCATTATGATAGCCATTGTTAATTTTCTCTTATCTTGATTTGAAGTCCTGTATTGTTTTCATTGTTTTGTTTTGTTTGGTCTTGTTTTGTTTTGTTTCATTTGATTTTATTCTGTCTACTGGTATGGACATCTATTTGGAAGATAGCAAGATATATTATGGTAGCCATCGTTCATTTACTATTATCTTGTTTTGAAGTCCTGTATCACTTTCATTGTTTTGTTCTGATTAACTTTATTCTCTTTTATTTTATTTGGCTTTTTTTCTCTATAAAATAAGAAAAAAATTTAGCCATTAAAAAAAAGAAATGATAATAATTAAGGAAATGCTCAGTATATCTAGAGTAGAGATCAATATAGGAAAGAACTAGAATGCATGAAATGGATTCAAACAAATATCCAGGAAATTAAAACTTCCACTGAAAGCTGGCAAAACAACTTGAATGAAACCAAAGACATACTTTCAGATCTTGAAGACAGGATTGCAGCTAGCAATTATGAAAGGAAATATCTGTTAAAAATAACAAGGGATCAAGAAATAACAATTCAATAGCTGCAAGACAGCTCAAAGAAAAATAATATGGAATTGATAGGTGTCAACACAAATGATAAGAAAAGACTTTGCAGAAGCAATAGCAGAAAATTTTCCAAACTGGGGAACAGAAACTGACATACAGATATATGAACTATATACAACTCCAATTAGCCATGACCAAAGTAAATCTATACCAAGACATAAAATGATCAAGATCCTAGAAATTCAATAAAATAACAGAACATTAAAAGCTATTAGAGAAAAGAAACAGATTGTCTATAAAGGAAAGTCCATCAGAATCATGACAAACTTCTCAACACAACTCTCAAATTGAGAAGAGTTTGAAGTATTTCAAGTCCTGAAAGAAAACAACTTCTAACTCAGATTGATCTACCCTGCAAAACTATCTTTCAAAATTAGAGGATAAATAAGATACTTCCATGAAAAATAACAACTGAAGAAATTCATTACCAACAAACCAACCCTACAAATAGTACTGAAAGTTATTCTAGACAGAGACAAAAATGACCACAGTCCCAAGAACAACAACAGTAAGAAACCAGCAGAAGGGCAAGCAGTTAAACAGAGGAGAAAAGCAGGGAATGAACAGCAGAAAAATAAGATGACAAAGATAAGCCAATACATATCAGTTATCACCATCAATGTAAATGGTCTCAATTCACCAATAAAAAGAAGCAGACTGGTAGAATGGATCAAAAAACAAAATCCAACAATGTGCTGTATACAAGAAACACATTAAATTCAAAAAGAAATTTATAGGCTAAAAGTCAAAGGATAGAAAACAATACTTCATGCAACAGGACTCCCCCACACCAAAAAAAGCAAGCATAGCTATTCTGTTTGCAGACAAAGTGAACTTCGAATCAAGAATGATCAAAAGAAATAAAGATGGTCACAACATATTTATTAAGAGAAAACTTCAGGAGGAAGAGATAAGAAGCACAAACATGTATGCATGAAATACTGGAGCACTCAACTACATAAGACAAATATTAATAGACATGAAAAATCAAATAAGCAATAACACAATTGTAACAGGAGACCTTAATACCTGACTGCAACAAAGGGACATGGAATAGAGAAAAAAATCAGCTAAGAAATAGCAGAACTGAAGTAAACCTGTGAAAAAATGGACTTACTAGATGTTTACAGAGTGTTCCACCAAACAATTTTGAAATACACATTCTTCTCAGCTGCATATGAGACCCTTTCTAAAACAGACCATATTCTAGTCCACAGAACATGCTTAAGTAAATGCAAAGGAATTGAAATTATTCCACACATATTATCTGATGATATTGCAATGAAATCAGAAATCTATGGAGAAAGAATCTGCAACAACTTGATAAACACTTGGAAGTTAAATTACATCATCCTGAACAACCAATGAGATACAGATGAAATTAAATAAGAAATTAAACAGTATCTACAATCAAATGAAATTGCAGATACAATATTACCAAACTGGTCGGTGAATTCTCACACCAGCAAAGCAGAATGAGCACAATTAAACAACCTAATGTTGCACCTCACGCTTCTAGACAAAGAAGAGCAAGTCAAGCCAAAAGGCCACAGAAGGGAGGAAATTATAAAACTCAGAGCAGAAATTAATGCATTTCGGACTAAGAAAACAATATAAAGAATTATAGAATCAAAGTGTTGGTTCTTTGAAACAATAAATAAAATTAATAAACCCTTAGCCAACCTTATCACAAAAGGGAAAGACAGCTTCAAATTAGTGCACTGAGGAATGAAAAGCATGAAATCACTACAGATCCTGTAGATATTCAGAATGTCATCGATACCTACTTCATAAATCTTTACTCTCATAGGATGGAAAACAGAGAAGACATGGACAGATTCCTAGATACATACGAATTACCAAAGCTAAATAAAGAAGCTATAAAAATTCTGAATAACCCAATATCACTCAATGAAATTGAACATGTAATTAAAAATTTACCAACAAAGGAAAACCCAGGTCTTGATGGGTTTACTAATGAATTCTACAAGAAATTTAGAGAATATTTAATGCCAATACTTCTCAAACTCTTTAATGAAATTGAAATGGAAGCAATACTCCCTAACTCATCCCTAGAGGTGAGTCCAACCCTGATACCAAACCAGAAAAAGCCTCAATCAAAAAAAGAAAACTGCAGGGCACTCTTCCTAATGAACCTAGATACAAAAATCCTCAATAAGATACTAGCAAACAGAATGCAGCAAATCATCAAGAAGATTATACACCACGATCAAATAGGATTCATCCCAAGAATACAGGGATGGTTCAACATATGCAAATCAACATATGTAATACACCAAATCAACAGAGCCAAAAACAAAATTCACATAATCATCTTGACAGATGCACAAAATGGATTTGACGAAGTCCAACACTCATTCACGATAAAAACTCTCCAGAAAGTCAGAATAAATGGTCTTTATCTCAATCTGATAGAAACCATCTATGACAAACCAATAGCCAACATCATACTACCTAATCAAGAACTGAAACCTTTCACTATAAAATCAGGTACAAGACAAGGATGCCCACTATCACCACTCCTATTCAATATAGTTCTGGAAACATTAGCAAGAACAATTACACAAGAGAGGGAAATAAAAGGAATAAGGATAGGAAAGGAAGAAGTTAAATTAACATTATTTACAGATGACATGATACTCTACATAGAAGACCCCAAGAATTCCAACAATATATTCTAGATTTAATAACTAAATTCATCAGCATAGCTGGATACAAATCAACAATCAAAAATCAATAGTATTCCTTTTCCCCAAAAACAAACTCATTGAAGGAGAAATTAGGGTAACCACATCTTTCACAATAGAACCAAAAAAAAAATGAAATACCTAGAAATCAACCTAATGAAAGAAGTAAAGTATCCATATATTGAAAATTACACTACTCTAGAAAAGGAGATCAAAGAAGATATCCAAAAATGGAAAGATATCCCTTGCTCTTGGATAGGAAAAGACAGCATTATGAAAATGGCCATACTGCAAAAACTGTTATACAAATTTAATGTAATCCTGATCAAAATACCATTAGGATACCTCACAGATCTATGGAAAACTTTCCTAAAATTCATATGGAACCAGAAGAGATCTAGAATAGCAAAGGCGATCTTGGGCAACAGCAAGGTGAGAGGTCATCATAATCCCTGATTTGAAATTATACTAAAAAGCTACTGTGATAAATTCAGCATGGTACTGGTAAAAACCAGACTTGGGGACAAGTGGAACAGATTAGAAAATGCAAACACAACTGCAAACACTCATCCACCTTCTTTTTGACAAAGGAACCAAACATGTTCACTGAACAAATGCTAGTCTCTGTAATAAATGGTGCTAGAAAAACAGGCTCTCTACATGCATAAGACTAAACCACCATGCACTAAACTAAAGTCAAAAAGGATCAAAGATCTAAATATTAAAACAGAATCATTAACTCTATTGGAAGAGAAAGTAGGTAGAAATCTTAAAGACATAGGTATAGGTAGAGAGTTCATCAACCAAATCCACACTCTACTGGAGATATTTTTAAGAAACAATAACTGGGATCTCATCTTATTAAAAAGCTTTTGCACACCAGAAGAAATTATCAACAGAATGAAAAGACAAAGTACAGATTGGAAAAAAAATTGTATGCAATTGTCCCTCAACAAAGGACTTCTATCTAGAACACATAAAGAATTGAAAAAAAATCATACCATCCAAATTCAAATACTGAATCAAAAAATAAGTATCTGAAGTGAATACACACTTCTCAGATGAAGAAATACAAATGGCAAACAGATATATGAAAAAATGTTCAACATCATTGGTCTTTCAAGAGGCACAAGTTGAAATAACACTAAGATTACGTCTCATTTCAGAAAGAATGGCTATCATCAAGAAATCAACAAATAACAAATTCTGGAGGGACAGTGGGGGAAAATAACAAATTCTGGAGGGACTGTCTGGAAGTACTTACAAGACAAATCCAACTGTGGGGGGAAAAAAGGAACTCTCCTCCACTTTTGGTGAGAATGTAGACTGGTACAAACTCCTGTGCAAATTAGTATGGAGATTCCTCCAAAAGCTAGGATTAGAGATCCCATTTGACCCAGCTATTTCACTTTCTGAGTATCTTCACCAAAGGATTAAAAACATCATGCCACTTCAATGTAAGTTAATCCATGTTTATAGCTGCACAATTTGTAACAGATAAATCTGAGAAATGACCTAAGTGCCCGTCAACTGAGGAATAGATAAAAAAATTGATATTTTTATATAATGGAGTACTACTCAGCCATAAAGAAGAATCAACTTGAGACTTTTATAGGTAAATAGATGCAACTTGATACCATACGCATTAGCGAAATAAATCAGATTCATATGTGTGAATACTGTATTGTGTCCTTGGTGTGAGAAACTGAAGGTATAAATAAGATCTAAAATGTAAAATAAATATTATGAGATGGGAAGAAATTATTAAAAATGAAAAAGGAACTAGGGTGGAGGAAAGGGGAAATGAAAGAAGGGAAAAGGGAAAAAATGATAGTTACATTATTAGTGTCTCTTAGTTGATAGAAAAGGAAGGATTGTGCTAATATTGATTGAAGAATTTGTATGCCCATATCTTGTACTTTGAGTAACTACTTTAACGATAATAATTGCAATGTATTAACTATTGTTATTCTCCTATTGCCTTGTTATGACATTTCATTTTCCCTTTTCTCCATAAAACAAACAAACAAAAAATCACCACTAATATACCCCTAATTAGACTAATTTTAGAAAAAGATGAAGACTAAAATAAATGAAGTCTACAGTATAAATGGAATCATTACAACTGATGCTTGACAAATAAAAATATTCATCAAAGACCATTATAAACAATTTTATGCCAAATAATTGACTCACTTAGAGGAAGCAGGTAAATTCCTTGAAAAACGCAACATACCAAAAGTGAATGAGGAAGATGTAGGAGGCCAGAACAGAATAATAATAAAGACATTAAATAAGTAATCCAAAACTTTCCAAAAAAGTAAAGTTCAGTACTAGATGACTGAAAATGGAGACAGGGAATTTAGAGTCAGAAGGAAGAAAGTGGGAGGGAGGGGTAAGGGAATAAAAAAGAATCAAGATGCATAGCATGTAAATGTACCTACTTGCTAAGATCAATGCATGTTATTGCAAATACATAGAAATAAAATAAAATTTTAAAAATTTAAGGTTTCTACAAAAATCTCTTAAATAAATTCAATAAAATCTCAGGATACAAAGACAATATAAAATAATCAGTAGCATTTTTTTCCCCTGTACTACTATGGCTCTAAGCCACTGCCTCATATGTGGCCACCGTATCAACCAGGGAAATGGTATAGAAAGCCCAAATACAAATCCAAGACTTGGAAGTCAACTGATTTTCTACAAGGGTACCAAGAGGACACAATTTGAAAAGGATAATGT
Source organism: Cuniculus paca (assembly GCA_004365215.1). Lineage (NCBI taxonomy): Eukaryota > Metazoa > Chordata > Mammalia > Rodentia > Cuniculidae > Cuniculus > Cuniculus paca. Next base: position 4,146 of record RJWT010030051.1, on the reverse strand, counting down.
CTTCAATAAATGGTACTGAGAAAACTGGATTTCTATATGCAAAAGAATAAAACTGCACCCTTATTTCACACCATTCACAAAATTTTGGATCAAAATTAATGTAAAAACTTCAGTGTAAGACCTAAAACCATAAAACTCTGAGAAAAGGCTACGGGGGAAAAGTTCCTTGACACTAGCCTTAACAATATTATTCTGGGTATCACAACAAATTCCCATAGTACAAATGAATAAATAAATGGGACTATACAAATAACTTCTGAGCAACAAGAACAACAACAAAAAAAACCCTCAAAAAGTGAAACTGCAATCTACAAATCGGGAAAAATATTTTCAAACTGCCTGATAAGAGGTTAATGTGCAAAATATATACAGAGCTCGTTGTATACAGTACTAGGAAAAACACTCAATTGAAAAATAAAGGATCAAAATAGACATTTCTCCAAAGAACATATAAAAGTGGCCAACAGGTATATGAAAATTTGCTCAACATGGTCATTAGGGAAATGAAAACAGAAATCACTAGGAGGTGTTATCTTACACCTCTAGAACGGTTACTATCAAAAAGTGGAAAAATGAAATACGTTGGTGAGGATGTGTTGGAAAGGAAGTCCTTGTGTCCTGTTGGGGGAAAATGGTGCAGTTATTCTGAAGCAGTGTGCAGGTTCCCACAAAATTAAAAATAGAAATGCTATATGACCCAGCAATCCCTCTTCTGGGCATTTACCCAAAGGAAATGAAATCATCATTTTGCGAAGATCTCTGCATTCCCATATTCACCGCAGCATTCTTCACAATAGCTAAAACTCAGAAACAACCTAAATGCCCATCAACAGATGCATAAAGAAAGAATTGTGGCACAGAGATACCATGAAATATTGTTTGGCCTTAAGAAACAAGGAGACCTTACTTTACCACAGCATAGATGAAAGGAGAGGACACTACGCTAAGTAAAATAAGCCAGATACAAAAAGAAGAATATTGCTGATCTCTCTTATATTTGGAATCTTTTTTTTTTTAAAAAGGGGGTAAAATATACAAAGATAAGGAAAAGTAGTAGCTGCCAGAATCTGAAGTGGGGAACAGAATGCGATGCAGGTTAGCAGTTACAAAGCAGCAGATACACAGGAAAAACAAGTTCAGAGATATAATATACAGGCTGAGAACCATAGATTAAGACTGTGCTGTATTTGGGAAACAATAAAAAAGAAACTATGTAGCTTTATTGAATTAATGGATACCCATGTTCAAAGTTAAGAGTGAACAATCTAAAATGATAAAGTAGAGGCTGAGGGAAAAATGGGAGGGAGAAGGGACACATAGAGCTTGATCAATGAGCACTAAGTTATAGTCAGGAGTAAGAATTTCTGCTGTTAGTATATTGTATATTTAAAAAAACTTGGAAAAAATATTTTGATACTGTCATCGTAAAGAAATGATGTTTGAGGTAGACATCTTGGTCAATATATACCATATATACATGTATTAAAACAACATATATGTTATAAAAATATACATTTTTATGTTTATGTATCTATTAGAACAAATATAATTTAAATTAAAAAGGAAATTTTTGTAAAAACTTAAAGAAAAAAATAAAAATTATTGTGGCTACTAAATATAATCCTAAGTTAGATACATGTGGAATTGGTTGAGGCAGGTTTCAGTTGGTATAGCTAGTAAACATTATTCACATTACCATATAAAGAACTGTTTTTATTTCTATTTGTATCTATATCTTTCAAAATCTCAGGGGAAGGAATATTTGGGGGTGACTTTAGTATATGTGCTGCCAAAGGGGGGATATCTGGAGGTGATTGACATGTATATTAACTTGATTTTGGTGATGATGTTACAGGGATATGTATATAACCAAATTTATCTAATTATATACATTCATTGTACACAATAATTGTTATTTATTTTACATCAATTGCATTTTGGTAAAGTTATTTAAAATAATAAAATAAAATTTAAGAGATAATAATTTTTTCTTTTTTGCATAATATATTGATCTGTCAAAAAAATGGAAAGAGGGAAGAGTTGGTTGACACAAAATCCAACCAATTTTAATAAACTTCTTGGAGAATTTTAAAGCTCACAGTTCCTCAGTGACATCCCTGGCAGAAAGGAGAATTTCAGGCCCTGCATTCTCAGTGGTCAACCATAGGCTGAGAGCTGCTTCAGGGAGGGGAGGTGACCCTGTCCACTAGTTCCTAAAGTGGCCTGGCAATTTCAAGCTGTCTCCCAGCAACATTTGGAGCAGCCAGAAGAGTAAATCTTTCATTCTCAAAGATGAGCTGAGTTGACATATCCTAAAGATCACTTCAGAGTAATTTTAAAATATGAGACTCCTTAATCTCTTTTTTTTCATTCTCTTTGATGTCTCTGCTAGATTGTTCTTCACAGTATTGGAAATCATGAACCTCATCTTGAGACTGGATGTCAACTGTCTTTCTCTTAAGCTTTATTAAAAAAGATGAGAAGTAGTATCTGTTTTACTTGTCTGCTTTTGCTCCCCTTCTATTAAAGGACATTTTCATGATCATTAGCTTTTACTTAAAGAATGAAAGGATCATTATGATCTCTGCAAAGATTCTCCCCAAAGACTCCTGGCTCTCCACAGAAATGTAACATAAAACAAATTAAGCATAATATTAAATCAATAGCTAGTACTTTTGGTCTTTGGAAATAATTTTTGTACACTTTAATGACTCTTATTGAATATGTTCAACTGTGTTTCATCTAGTAAATGCCTCATATCTGTGTCCTCTTCAACATCAATTTGAAATCACAGGTAGAATAAAAAATTCATTGGGCCTCTAATATAACAATTCCCCAGTACAAAGACACTGTGAACCTGTAATGTGGTTAGTTCTGTCCATCTCTCCTTGCACATATCAGCAAATGAATTCTTCAACTGAGTAAAAACAGTTCTCCCTATACTTTCTGTCACCTAGACCTAAGTCTGAAATCACAGATAGGTGTGATGTTCTTCTGCAGGAGAGAATTCAGAGGTTGATAGACAGCATTCATTCTTTTTTCCCTACCTACCAATCTGAAATAATCCTCTTCTGCTGGCTATGTGTCTTCCATATTCACTCACTTTATCAGCTAACCTCATATTGAGTCATCTGCCCTAGGCCTGGCACAAGGCTGAATTCCTGGAATATATATACACACACCTAAAACACCAGGAACTAGTCTCCAGTGTTTTCATCATTCTGGTTGCAATTGTGTATTATTTTACCTAAAATGGGTACTTCCTCTTGGTTAAAAATTTATCCTTTGCTCTTCTTTCCTTCTCACACTAAATTCTTCCTGTAGGAAATATTAGTCAATGATACTATTTATTCAACACCTGCACTAAACATGATACAGCTATTCTCTCATTTAAGATTTGCAAGAAACCTAGGGGTAAGTACTTGCACTCTTTCTTATTAACAGATGAAGAATCTTAGAAATCCTAGAAAGCTTAGGCATTTTTCCCAACTTCTTTGATGGTAGGTTGTGGAGTAAATGTCCATCTGTTCAACTCTAAGAGTTCCACTCAGAACTGCAAGCTTCGCTTATCATCATGCTTCCAAATAGTGTGCATTTGCTATCTCATTATGAGTTGACTTACATACCCTAAAAGGTATGTTGAGCCCTAACCCATAATCCTGCAGAATATGAACTTATTTGGAAATAAAACTTTTGAAGATGTAACCTATCAAGATGAAGTCACAGTAAAATAGGTTGGGCTCTTAATTCAATGACTAGTGTCCTTAAAGAGCAAGAAAGTCTAGACACGGACAAAGATGAAACCATGTGAAGATCAAGGCAGAGATTAGAGTTATACTGCTACTATCCTAGGCATGCATGAGGTTAACAGGAGCTGGAAATGACAAGGGAGGACCCTTTCCTAGAACCTTGTGAGTGAATGCAACCCTGCCTATACCTGCATTTCAGACTTAGCAGAATTTGGATGAATCAGTGTCTACTGGAAGCCACCCAGTTTGTGGGACTTCATTATAACAACTCTAGAGAACTAGTCCAAACCCTCACACTCATTTCTGAGGTACAAACTCACATTCCCATCTGCTTTTCCACACCTTTGTTTGAATGACATCTCAGGTAGATAGGATTTACAGTTTCTAATACTGACTT
>RJWT010030050.1:0-14763 GCA_004365215.1 Cuniculus paca | reverse complement strand
TATCCTGGAAATTCTATGCTATGTACCTTCTGCTCATCTCCACTGCTGATTAAATAAATAGCATCTCATTTTATTTAAAAGATGAAATTAAAGCACTTCAAAGGCTATTTCTACAACTCCTACCACTAAATCTACCTACCCACCCACATCTTAATTAAAGCATTTTTCCTTTTTATTTCTGATCCTTTAGGTCAATTCACTATATTTCCAACCATGCAATACATCCAATTCTTTCACTGGGTCTGTGATATTGCTCAGTGGCTCTTCCATTTCTTTTCTAAATTTGCAATATTTTTTCTTTTATCTGATCACTCTCACAATCATGTTTTATTTTCTTTCTGTTTGTGATGGGCTTTTTTTGTTTGTTTTTTGGGGGTTTGTTTTGTTTTTGTACCAGGGATTGAACTCAATAGTTTGCGCTTGCCAGGCAGTCACTTACGCTGCTGAGCTAAATCCCCAGCTCTTTCTGTTTTTGAAAATGTTAAAAAGTCTTCTTGATCTTTATGTCCTGGAGGCTACTCCATTTCTGTGTTTTTTCCTAGAAAAATTCAATGTTGCAGTTGATTCTAATTTCTCAGCATCTACTCTCACTTAAATACTTTCTAGTCGTAATCCTATTTCCAGCACTCATCCAAAATTCTATGTTACTAAATACACTGGTAACTGTGGTTCTAGTATATCTTGAATTATCAACAACACTTAACTATCACCCTCTTTAGGTTTTAGGGCTCCTTGTGCTTTTTACCTCCTTCCTCACTTTACTACCTCTCATCCTTTCACTTACTCATCCTATTCTTCTGACCCTGTGGTATTGAGTTTTCTCAGGACTCAGACGTTTATTTTCCTTTCTAGCTGATCTCAATGACTTGGTAGGTCAGGAATGCAAATTTAAAATATCATCTACATACTAAAAATGCTCAAATTTAAATCTTTTCATCAAAGTTTATTTCTAAACATTATCTCATAAATTTATTTGTACATGCAACATCCTCTTGAATATTCACAGAATATTTACCTATTTAATGTTTCATAAAACAAATATCACCTCAACACATTTGTTCACCTATAATGTTCCCCATTTCTTTTGCTGACTGAATTATTTTGATTCCAGAGACTAAAATTTTGTGCCTCATTTCTCTTTAAATCTTAAATTTATTTCCTTAATAAATACTGTTGTGTCTCTCCTATCTATCTATCCATCTATCTAGTTATTCATATATCTCTTTCAATAAAAGGTGACTACACTTTCAATTTTTGTGTGATTAATTGAGGAGTATGGATAAAAAGCTATGGTTGCCTCAAGAGAAAGCACAGTGCAGTTTGAACTGGCTTTTTCTCATGGGATATCTTTTTTATTTGAAAAAAACAACTTGGAGACAATATATATTTATAGAAACCTGAATATTTGGCAGGCTTTTACACAAAAATGAGGTGAACCTGTCATTTCAAGGAAGAAAACTGACAATATTTGTTGCTAATGAAAATTTTGAGACTTTTCAATACAAATCACATGATTAGAAAACTTGTATTCACCACCATGAGCTTGACAGCTTCTCATTATTTAAGACTTTTCTGATCAGATCAATGATCATATTGACTAATATCTTTTCTTTATTTCATCTAATGAAATGAATCACCACTTGAAAAATAAATGACAGAATTCTGAACTTATATTTTCCAATATCCTATATAATGACCCCTGCAAGATTTTACAACTCATTCGTGAGTAAAAAATTCATTCAGTGAACAAAACAGTGAGCGGATTTTCAGTGTCACCTAACATGGTCACATCAAGCATACAGTACGGAAACTTGTACTTGAATTTCAATGTAATATCAAAGAAGAAAATATACAATTATCTAAAAAGACTGTTAAAATATTTCTTTCATTTCATGAAAAGTAAGGTTGGGGCAGAGAGCAATTAGGAGGTGTGGTATGATGCTTTTAATTCTTTCAGAAAGATACCAAGAAGGGGGATAGCTGGGTCAAATGGAACCTCTAGTTTTACTTTTTTGAGGAATCTCCACATTGATTTCCACAGTGGTTGCATCAGGCTACACTCCCACCAACTGTGGAGAAGGGTTTTTGTCCCCATAGCCCAGCCAGCATATGTTAGTGATTGATTTCTTGATAACTGCCATTCTTTCTGGAGTGAGATGAAATCTCAGTGTTGGTCTAATTTTCATCTCTCAAATGACCAATGTTGTTGGTCATTTATATTTATTTGCTGTTTCTACTTCTTTATCTGAGAAGCATCTATTCATTTTAGATGCCCATTTTTGGATTAGTTCTTTAAATTTGTGGGGTCTGATTTTTTTGAGTTCCTTATATATTCCAGATATGAGTCCTTTGTCTGAGGAACAGCTGGCAAAAATTTTTTTCTCACTTTGGGTGCTGTCTCTTCATTCTGTTCGTGATTTCTTTCACTATACAGAAGCTTTTTAGTAAGATGAGATGCCAGTTGTTGATTCTTTGTAATATTTTTCATGTGGTTGGGGTTTTGTTCATAAATTCTTTGCCTATACCTTTGTTTTCGAGTTCTACCTGTTATCTTTTGCAGCAGATTTAGTGTTTCTGTTTTAATATTTAAATCTTTGATCCATTTTGATTTTAATTTAATGCATGGTGAGAAACATGGATCTAGTTTTACTCTTTTCCATGTGAAAAGCCAGTTTTTCCAGAACCATTTATTATAGACGTTATGTTTCATCCAGTGATTGTGTTTGACCTTTTGTTGAAATAAGGTGGTTGAGTGTATTTGGCCTTGTTTCCATACCTTGTAATCTATTCCATTGATCTTCAGGTCTGTGTTTTGTCAGAACTAAGCTGTTTCTTATCACAGTAACTCCATAGTATAATTTCAAGTCAGGAATTGTAATTCTCCTGTCTTGTCTTTGTTGCCCAGAACTGTTTTTGCTATTCTAGGTCTCTTGTGGTTCTAAATGAATTTCAGGATAGTTTTCTCTAATTTTGAGAGATATGCTATTGGTATTTTGATTTGGATGGCAATAAATTCCAAAACAATTTTGGAAGTATGGCCATTTTCACTATGATATTTCTTATCCATGAACAGGGGATATCTTTCCATTTTCTGATATCCTCTTTAATCTCCTTTTTCATAGTATAGTTTTCAATGTAAAGATCTTTTACTTCATTAGAGGGATTCCTAAGTATTTCATTTTTTCTGTGTGCTATTGTGAAAAGTGCTGTTTCCATAATTTTTCTCTCAGTGTATTTGTTATTTGTGTATTAGAATGCTATTAAATTTTAAATGTTGATTTTGTATCCAATTACACAACTGAATTTTGTTATTCAACCTGGAAATTTTTGGTGGAGCTTTTAGGGTCTTCACTGTTGCATATTGTGTCATCCATAAATGATAATTTAACTTCTTCCTTTCCTATCTTTATTCCATTTATTTCTTTTACTTGTCTAGTTGTTCAAGCTAATATTTCCAAAGCTATATTAAATACAAGTGGTAATAGTGAATATCTTTGTCTTATTCCTGATTTTAGAGTGAAAGCTCTGAATTTTTGACCATTTCTTATGATGTTGGCTGTTGTTTTGTCATAGATAGCTTTTATCAAATTGATAAAGAAATTCTATTCTGATTTCTCTAGCGTTTTCATCGTGAATGGCTGTTGGACTATGCCAAATACATTTTCTGGCTCTAGTGAGGTGATCATATGGTTTTCACCCTTGGCTCTGTTAATATGGTCTATAATATTTATTGATTTGTGTATGTTGAACCCTCTCTTCATCCCTGGAATGAATGTTATTTGTTATGGTAAATAATTTTCTTGATAATTTGCTGAATTCTGAGTGCCAGTATCTTATTGAGGATTTTTGTATCTATGTTCATTAAGGAGACTGGTCTGTGGTTCCTTTTTTGGTTGGATCCTTCTCTGACTTTGATATCTGGGTAATGCTTGCTTCCATGAATGACTTTGGAAGTATTGCTTTCTTTTCCATTTCATTAAAGAATTTGAGGAGTAGTGCCATTAGATCATCTATAAATTTCTTGTAGAATTCAACAGTAAATCCATCAGGATGCAGGCCCTTTTTTGTTTTTTGTAGGTTTTTTATTACATCTTCTATTTCATGGACTAATATTTGTTTATTTAGAATTTTTATGTCTTCTAGATTCAACTTTGGTAATTTATATGTATGTATGTATCTAGGAATCTGTTTCTTCTGTGCTCTCCATTGGATTTGAGTATAAATTCTCAAAATAGGTATTGATGATCTCAGTTTCTGCAGGATCTGATGTGGTTTCACACTTTTCATTCTAATTGCATGTATTTGAGTCTTTTCTTTCCCTTTTTGATAAGGATAGCTATGAGTCTGTCAATTTTATTGAATTTTAAATAATCAACTTCTCAAATCATTGACTATTTGTATTTTTTCTTAGTCTCATTTGCATTAATTTCTGCTGTGATCTTTAGTTTCCTCCTTCATGCCCACTCAAGCTTTGGGCTTGACTTGTTCTTTTTCTAGAACCTCGAGTTTCAACAATAGGTTGTTTATGTGAGCTCACTCTATTTTCCTGATGTAAGAATTCATCTCTGTAAATTTCTCTTGTAAGACTCAATTCATTACATCCTATAAGTTCTAGTATGTTGTACCAACATTATCATTTAATTGTAGAAACTGTCTAATTTCTTCCTTAATTTCATCTGTGATTCATTGGTTGTTTAGGAAGGAGTTATTTAATTTCCAGGCATTTATGTAATTTTTTTAATTGAGTCCCAATTTCATTGCACTATAGTCTGTTAACATGCATGCAATAATTTCAATTCCTTTGCATTTACTTAAGCTTGTTCTATGAGCTCATACATGGTCTTTTTTGGAAAATGTACTATGCATACTTGAGAAGAATGTGTATTCTGATGTTGTGGGGTAGAATGCTCTGTAGTTATCTACTAAGTCTATTTTTTCACAGTACTGATTGTGGTGTTGAAGTCTCCCATTATAAATGTGTTAGTGTTTACTTGATTTTTCATGTCCTTTTGTTTCATGTAGTTGTATGTGTCAATATTTGATGCACATATATTCATGATTATTATCACTTCTTGAAGTTTTCCTTTAACAAGTCCATAGTTACCTTCTTTGTCTTTCAATCAGTTTTGACTTGAAGTTCAATTTGACTGCAAATGGAAGAATGAATGTAAGAATTCATCTGCATTTTCTTTAGTTCCTGTCACAGGAAGTATTGTTTTCCATCCTTTGACTTTTAATCTTTATCCCAGAATCTTTTTGTGTTAAATGTTTCTTGTGCGCAGCTTGCTGTTAGATCTTGTTTCTTGATCCATTGTGCCAGTTTTTGTTTCTTTTGATTGGTGAATAGAGGCCATTTACATTGACGGCTAAAACTGATATATTTTGGCTTATCCTGGTCATGTTATTTCCCTGTTGTTGGTTCCTTCTCGTTCCCCTCTTTTTAATTGTTTGCCTTGCCTTGTAGATTCTTTCTATTGGTGCTCTTGGAATTGTTGCTTTCACTACTTTCTAAAATACATTGCATAACGTTTTTGAGAGCTCATTTGCTGATCATGAATTTCTTCAGTTGTTCTTCATCATGGAACTATCTTATTTCTCCACTGAGTTTGAAAGATAGTTTTGCAGAGTACATCAATCTGAGTTGGAAGTTATTTTCTTTCTGTACTTGAAATACTTTACTCCAAGCTCTTTTTGACTTAAGGGTTTGTGTTGAGAAGTCTGTTGTGATTCTGATGGGCTTTCCTTTATAGGTGCTTTGTTTCTTTTCTCTAACAGCTTTTAATATCCTGTTCTTTTGCTGAATTTCTGGAATGTGATTATATTCCTTGGTGTAGAATTATTTTGGTCATGGCTCATTGGAGTTCTATATGCCTAACTTACCTGTATGTCAAATTTGTTTTTCCATTTTTTAGAAGTTTTCTGCCATTACTTCTGTGAACATTCATTTGTACTGTCTCCTGTTTTTTCATTGAGTCTGATCAATCTTATGTTGTTCTGCTTTGCATCATCTTGCTGCCATTGGATTGCTTTTTCATGGTCCCTTGGTATTTTTAAGAAATCTTTTTTTTCTTGGTCACTAACCACCATCCTGTCTTCTAGATCTGATACTGTGTCCTCACCTTAATTCATTCAGCTCCATCAACTTTCAGTTGAATATTTAATCTACTGAATATCTGTTTGGATCTTTTTCATGAATTCTGTTTTTCCCTATGTTGGGCATAAGGTTTCCATAAGTTTTCTAAGCTCTTCTATTGTTTAAATCTGTGTTACCTAGATTCATTGAGCAACTCCTTCATTATGATTGTTGATTCTCCTTTTATCTGAGATATTATTTCTTATCTGATTTTCTCTATAGCCTCATTTGTCTGTTTTTGTTTGTTTGTTTTTTATGCTGATGCTACCATTTCAGAAAATTCAGGAGGGTGGCTTCTGATTTTCTTCCCCTGGACTTGTTCTGGGTGGGCTGGAAGTATGGGGTTATATTTGGCTTCTGCATCTTGTCATTTTCTATATGTTTCATTTTAATTTGTTTTCTATGTTGACACTTGTAAATTGCTTATAATAGGTACCTTTGTCACTGATGTTAAGGCTACCCCAGGAAATGTCCATTCTTGAGAGATGTTTTCTAGGTGTATCTTGCTCTTTGTCTTTGTTCTATCCCAAAATCCTGCCTTCCCAATTTATTAGGTATGAGAACATGCTATTTGACCCAGCACTCAGTCCTTTGGTACTGGACTATCATGATGATTATTACCCCAGACAGTCAAAGTGTTGTCATACAAGGGAGGACAACTAATTACAACAGGTATGACATCTTGGCTAAAATAGTACCATTAGCAATAACAATAACATTAAGCAGATCTTAGACATTGGCAAACTGTGATAACTATTATTTTGGTATCTTTAATCATAGGAGCAGGATCCACAGTTACATAACTAAATCCAACATAAACCAGGAGCTTGTATGCAGTAAGTTTCCCCTTATTAGAGTGATTTTACTGTGTGGAGTTGAAATTTTAAAAGAATGAGGGAAAAACAGGCAAATAAAGAGAAATATAGTAGAAGCAACCCTGAAATACAAAGGATGATCACCCAAGCTTTGGGAAACTGGAGAAAAGGACAGGAGAAAAAGAATTAAGGGGCAAGCAAAACAATATTGAGTGAACCAGAAAAACTAGAGACAATGAAAATATCAAAAACAAAAACAAAAACAAATCAGGAAATACAATTGAGGAAAGAAAAAGAAGAGAAAAAAACAAGCCAAACAACAAAAGTAAAAACTCAAATAACCAAAAACTACAAAAAAGAAAAACAAACAAACAAATGAATAAAATAATAAATTCCTTTTGTATCCCTAGCTTTGTGGTGGTGTCCAAATCAGAGACCAAATCTGTGCTAGGTAACCCTGCCAAATCTGCAGTAGGATTAGTCCTGAGTGCAGGCTGATTTTGGCCTTTGGATATGGGAGATGGGGTCAAGTCTTCAGCTAGCAACCTTCTGCATGTCCCTCAGTGGCCTCCTCATGTCTCCTTACCCTGTTTGTCTCTGTGTCATTCTCCCAGTTGCTAGGGCACCCTCAGACAGACAGCCAAAGGCTGCTTCTAGTGCTGTGTACAGTTAGACTCTTCTGACTCTTGCCCAGCTTCCTCTGACACGTCTCTCTCCACTCACATGCCTCTGGGAGCAGGGCAGGGGGAGTGCTGTTGGCAAACTCGCTGCCCCTTCTGCTCATGTGGAGACAGCCCAAGGCTGCTTGGATTCTACTTTTCTCTCCTCTATCACCTTGTTGGGAGTAGGGCAGGGTGAGTGCTGACTTCCCAATCATTGCCCCACCATAGCCTAAAGCTGTTTAAATCCCATGTCCTGCTGCTAACTGGGTAAGAGTGGGGCTGTTCTACTCACTACTGTCACTGCCGCTGCTGTGGTCCCTAACCTTATTGTTGCTAGAAGTTCCAGTTAGCTGCCTTGGCCCATGACAAAAAACAAAACAAAACAACAACAACAACAATAATAATAATATAAATAAATAAATAAAATGGCAGCCCATCGGAGAGGAAACAACTTCCTGGTCATTTGCCCCTGTGCATGCTGGTGAAATCTGCTGCCAGGCTATAATGTCTTCTGTTTGGAGGATGCCAGAAGAGGTGAGGGACCTTGTATCTCAAACTCTCCTGTGTGACTGGGGAATGGTGGTTCTGCAGGCAGCCCTGTGGCCTGCTTCACCGTTTTATAAAGTTGTATGTCTGTGTTTTGTTTGATCTGTAAGTCTCTTATTTCAGATTGATTTTGGCCTCAGGATGTAGGTCCCATTCTTCCAATTACCTGTATTTTTAGTTGATTTTCTCTGAGTAACTTCAACGGGGCTTCTCCTGTATTCAACCATATTGAATGCCTAAGGTTTCTTTTAAGGTTTGTAAATTCTGAATTCTATATATTTTCTACTATCCTAAGTGTTCCTTTTCTACAAAATTTAAAAAATAAAAATGTTTGCCTCTAAGGTCTCATTAAATAGCAACAGCAAAAACAACTCAAAATGTACACACTTCCATACACGAAACAATGAGTTGAAATTGTTTAGCATTTTTAATTTCTAGGTATAAAACAAATGAACTATCATTTTCAAACTGACTCAGTTTGTCTTGAATTGGTGGAGAAGGTATAATTTTAAAAAAATCATTTCTTCCAGAGTTTAGAAATAAAAAGCCACTGATTCTGTGTATAGTAGGGAATAAACAATAAAGATTTGAGTTATAGAAATGTTAGTGAATAAAAAATAAATTTTATTTTTTTTCTTTTTTCAGGTCTCTGTGGTCAATCAGCTGGATATGCAAGTCATTGTTTCTAATGTGCCACCAACTTTAGTGGAAAAAAAGATAGAAGATCTCACAGAGTAATTAATTTTTTACTTAAATATGTATTTTCACATGAGCATAATTTTGATTCAATTAAGTTATTTTATTAATTACATTATTTAGATTAAACATATATTTAAAAATAATTATAAAATAGTTTCTTCATGAAAATTTAGCATATTCTTTTCCTAAACTATGTAGCTTCACTGAAAATAGATAAAAGTTCTGAAAGTACCTTAAAATAAAAATGAAAATTAGATTTGAGAATTTTCAGAATATTTTGATTGATGCATCAACAAAATTTTAAAACATTAAAGGGTGATAATAACATATCTAATTTTAATATATGCTTTCAATTTTTAATCATATTATTCAGAAAATTTATTTTGTCAATAGTCTATGAAGTCTAGAAAACAGATTATTTCTCAAAGTGAGGTATTCAGATATCTAGACTTACTCATGGAAAACAACATTTAATTAATTTGAGGCAATATTTTTTAAATATTGCTAAAATATGCCTCATGTTCCACTGTTTCCTGATTAGTGTACATGTTAACACTGCTAAACATGTTATTGTTGACTCAAATATACTTGTCATTATTTATAACTTTTTCAATACGGTCAGAGATTATAAAAATATTTCATTATTTTATTCTTAAATATCCAAATCTAGCCTGACATCATTTTGTGTTTTATATTTGACATTTATTTGTATTTGTTGGTTTTAGGTTGACACATGTCAATTATCACTGTCTAATTGCGCTCAGTAGGAAAATTTCTTTACTTCTAATTACCAGAAGATTAAAAAAGTCAGATAGCATACCTTTCAACAATTCTATACCAAATAAAACACGATAAGCAGTAATTGAAGCATTATTCATGTCCTTCTGTACTTTGTAATGGTTATTTTATATTTCAAAAGTTTAATCTATTAGTGTCATGAAATGTTTATGGAGGAGTGACTCAATATTTTACACAGAGTACAGTTATCTATATACTTTTAGAAGTAAATTATTATATATGCTTAACTTTTTTTTCTTAGTATCTGATAACTTCTGAAAAAATGTGGAAATAAACCTCTTAGCTCCTGTAATATCACCTAAAGACATCATCTTGCTATTTTTTAATTGACATCTTTTTCAACCTTTAAACTGTTTTATTTTTCTTCAAAACATTATCTCATTTTTAACATGTCAGTTTCCCACTAGAATGTAATGTTCATGAAAATAGGAAATTTATTTTTTACTCCTGTAACTCCAATTCTACAGTAGATCCTGGGTGTAGTTAATTGAATGATCATTTTATACCAACAAAATCATGGCTCTCCTTTTTATATTGAAACATAATTCATGAAATAAAGTAGAAAATCACAAAAAAGTATAATGTCATAGGAATTTATAAGCTTGAATGACATAGAGTTATGATGATGAGAGAAATTAGTTTAGGTTGAGATATATCATTTTTAGAGACATCATATAACATAGAATTTGAAACATAAACTTTGACAGATTTAAGCTTTGACACCATTTGTTGGTAAGAACTAATAAAGATTGTACAACTTCTATAAAATATCTAGGACAATGGAAATTATAAACTTCAAATGAATAGTAAATATTTTATATAATTGAAATTGACTGCTATATTAGCTTTCCTATTGTTAAGACACAATAACTGACACTCACAATTTAACATTGGAGAACTTTAACTAAACTCACAGTTATGGTGAATTCAGTACATGGCTGAGAGGCTGCAAGGCAGGAAAATCATGAAACAAGTGCATGATTCAACAAAGCTGCTTAGTTCATAGCAGTCAGAAAACAGAGTAGAGAAACAATGCCAGAGAGGAATGAGAGAGGGACCAGATATGATCCCACAGATGTCATACCTCTGTTTTCCATTGAGACACACCCAGGATCTTGCTCTGCTAACTTACTAGGTGTTTCATAATCCAATATAGTTGACATATCAGTATTATCAGTCACAGCATCCCCAAAGCAGAAGTATCAGAAACACAGATACCAGGTTTTGTGCATTCTTTTAAAAGAATGCAGTATTGTATTGAGGTGCAGTTTATGAATGCAGATAAACAAATGTAAATGCTATCATAGATGTGTTACCTCTAGGCAAGATATTTAATACTTTGAGCTGTACTTTCTTATCTTGAAAATTGAAACAAAGACATCTATCTTTTGATGATTTGAAAGAATTAAATATGTTCTTACTAGTGTAATAAGAGAAGGTACAAGCGTACCTGATTCCTTTTTCTTCCTTGGGCCGAGTAACACAAAATATATAAACTTTACAAAAATACATAGCAGAAACTTTCTGATTTTAATCTTTTTTTTCCTTTCAATTCTGGTGTTGAACCCAGGGGCACTCTACCACAGAGCTATATTGCCAGCCCTTTTTAAAATTTTTTTATGCTTACAACTCTGTATTGTATTTAATTAGTGTTAAAAAGAATTTCAGAAAGTTTTCTCTATTTATGGAACTGAAATTCTCTATTTATTAAACAAGAGCTCTTCTTAACCGCTTATCTACTGACCCTGGTACTCACCATGCTACTTCCTAATTTTATACATTTGACTGTTTTTTGAGGTATTGGGGATTGAAGCCAGGCACTTCTCAGTGAGAAAGCTACATGTTTAGCCCTTTTGTTTAGTTCTTAGAACTTAGAGCTTTTTCATTTTGAGGCAGGATTTTGCTAAAACACAGTTTCCCAGACTGGGCTAGAATTTGAAATCCTCTTGTATCACCCTTCAAGAATACTGGGATTACAGTCGTTTTCCACCAGGTCATGCAAATTTGACTACTTTAAATATGCTATTTAAGTGGAATCATGCAGTGTGTTTTCATTTGTGATTGACTTATTTCACTGGCATAGCATATGACCGAGTTTACTTCCTACATAAACCTAAATGGTATTCTATCATCATTGCATATTATATTTTATTTATCCACTCATCCTTTGATGGACATTTTAGTTTCTTCTTCATCTTGACTATAGTGAATGATGTTGCGGAACATGAGTGTACAAGTATCTCTTGCAGTCCTAGCTTTCATTTCTTGTGGATATATACTCATGAATAGGATTTTTGGATTATATGGTAATTATATATTTTAAAACTTTCAGAAGGACATACAGTCTGCTTTATGGCAGTTGTACTATTTTACAATTATAACAGTGTACAAGTGTTCATATTTGTCTGTATTTCTGTCAGTACATGTTTGCCATTATTTTGTCTATTTTTGACATTAACCATCCAAATGGGCTTAAAATCTTATTTAAGGTGATCTCCATTTGCATTTCTCTGATGATTAGTTATATGAGCATTTGTTCACATTTCATCAGTATTTTATGTCTCATCTTTGGAGAAATATCTATTTGAAGTTAGGTGCAATCCCAGCATTCTGGGAGACTAAGCGAAGAAGAATCCAGGAAACCTAATAATTTACCTAGACCTTGTCTCAAAAGATAAAACAAAACAAAATTACATTAAATTAAGTGAAAGAAAGGGAAGATAGCTCATAAAACAGAGAAATGTCTATTTGAGTTATTTGATCATTTTAGGCTGATTATCTGATTTTTAGGGTTGCACTGTAAGAGTTCATTTATTGATATTAACCCCTATCAGATATTATTTGCATACATTTTCTACTATCCCACTATTGTGTCCATTAATGAACAACAGTTTCTAAGTTTGTTTTCTCCTTATTTGTTTGCTTTCGTTACTGTAGTGGATTGGTAACTGGTGGTCATCATGTAGTACCAGCTGCACTGAATCAGCATGGTGCTGAGTGTAAGTGATCCACCTGAGGACCGTTGCCAGCATAAAAAGGAGAAGTTGAGAAGAAGGGTAGCATTGTGGGTTCTCCTAAGTGTTTTGTTTGGAACTGTTGGTTCTTTTGGAGCTATTGGTTCTCTTGGAGGAGCTTGTTATGCTAGCTTCTCTGATATGAACTCGGCCGTTATCATCGGAGGAGTTTGAGACCTTGTTGATGAGAATGGCTGCAGTTCACTTCAGGGGAGCACTGGTCCTTATTTTGAGCATTGCTTCTTGGCTTCAGTGCAGAACCCTCAACCTACTGGCACAGATCTTTCCAAACAGCTGGTATAGACTTTCTAGCTTCCACTGCTGAACTTTGGGTCTTCCCAGCACAGATCCGTGAAACAAGACTTGTGTGAGTTATTGTCGTGGGCTCTAGGCCTCCAGTTGGACTTGTGGGGGCAGGTATTGTCATGGGTTCTAGGTTTTCAGCTGAATTCATGCAGGACATTGCTGCGAGATTCATGCCCTCAGTTGGATTTTCTAGGTCTTTAGTGTTGTGGACAGATTTCCTGCACTTTCTTTGTATTTACTCCTTGGGTGATCATTATAAATAATACTATAAATTATGTGTCCTGTATATAATCATTTTCCTTGAAACCCCTGACTACAACAGTTAGTTATGCTGTTGACATCATGTCCCACAAATCATTGCAAAATACATTCGTGAAACTGTCATGTTTTCTTCTAGCAGTGTTTTGACTTTGGATTTTACATTTAGTTATCTAATAAATTTTGGCATATTCTTTTGCTTTTAGATACTCAGGTTTCCTAGTAACATAAGTTAAAAGATTACCTTTTTCATGCCTGATTCCTCTTTGTAGATTTTTAAAAAATCTGTGTAAGTTTAAATTTTTTCAGAAGAAGTATATTTGATCACTGTTTGAGTTACTTAATAGGTAGAAATGGTTGCGATAAGAACTGTTGGTCCTGATACAGCAGTGAATCTCACATATCATGTCAATATCTAGGTCTGAGTAATTAAAATATACACATAATCCAGATAAACAGTACAGTGTCGGTTAGTTAATTAAATGTAAGAATTGATTTTTCCAGTGACCAGACGAATTAACATATCGATGCCCTGTAACAATCTTAGATGACAAATCATTTCGTGATCAAAACCACTTTCTCTGTTTCCTATGATAATATCCTATGAAGGGAAAAACCTGAATGGCATGTGATTAACACTTTTATTTTTTTCTTTAGTTAGAACCATATTTGAGACCAGAGCATAATCTAAAGTTCCCTTGTTATACATGAAATCAGTACAAATTGGGAAACTTGATGAAAGGAAAAATAATGACCTGATACATCTGCTTCATGATAAGAAAGATTTAGCAAAAGTTAGTATAATTTGATGGCTAACAGAAGTGCCTGAAAATAGAATGCTTGTATCAAATCATAGCTCCTGTAATATAATAACAATCTGTCCACATTTCTCTGGGATGGATCTAAATGGCTCTTCTAAACTTTAATTTTTGTGTGTGTATGCTATGTTTGTAAAATTGGCTGACTTCCCTTGGAAATAAAAAATCCATTTTTAATTAAATGAATATATTCAGACAATTCAGTAAAGATCTATTCCCCTCATCTCTTTACATACCTATGTTCTGAATCATTTTAGTTTGTTCCAGAATTTATCTTTGTTTCATTTTTTGTTTTTTGTTTTTACTTTGTTTCTTAATTCCAGATTATTGAAATTAAGGTACAGGGGTAACAGCTTGGAGGTAAGGGTAGGGAAAGCTTATTATAAAAACTAAGTAATTGAAAGTAAAATCCACAGATGAGAAAAGAAATGTTTTCTTTTATGTCTTCCTTTTTTCTTCCCCTTTACAATGATGTCTAGATGAATGAAAAAATTTGAGTTTCTAAAATGTAAATTCTAGGAAATTATAGAAAAATGTGTTTTGAGAAGTACCAATTAAAGAATTTTAATTTGGAACTCATAATTTGGAACTCATAATTTAATTTGGAACTATGATTTGGAACTCAAATCTCAGTGTTGATTCAGCACTTCTTGTACTTTCAAAATACACATGAAAATTCAATTTTAATAGTACTTTATTGAAGTAATTTTTGGT
>RJWT010030049.1:0-14751 GCA_004365215.1 Cuniculus paca | reverse complement strand
GCCCTTTTTTGATTTTCATAGCAGGGTAATACTCTCAGAAATGATTTTGGAAGTATTGCTTCCCTTTCAATTTCATTAAAGAATTTCAACATTAGTGGCATTATTTCTCTAAATTTTTGTAGAATTCAACAGTGAATTCAACAGATCCTGGAATTTTATTTCTTAGTAGGCTTTTAACCGTATTTTCAATTTCATTGACTGATATCAGGTTATTTACAATCGTTATATCTTCTTTATTTAATTTTGGTCATTCCTATGTGTCAAGGAATCTGACCATTTCTTCTTTGTTTTCCATCTTATTAGAGTACAGGTTCTCAAAGCATGTAGTGATGATCTTCTGGATTATTGCAGGATCCTTTGTGATTTTCTCCTTTTTACTTCTAATTGCTCAAATTAGAGTCCTTTCTTTCCTCTCTTTTGAAGTTGCTGGCTAAGAGTTTATTGATTTTATTTATCCTTTCAAAGAACCAATTCTTTGATTTTTTAAATTATTATTATTGTTTTTGGTATCAAGGATTGAATTCATGGCCTCACAATTGCCAGGCAGGTGCTGTGCCACTGAGCTATATCCTTGGCCTGATTCATTGATATTTTTTGTATTGGTTTGTAGCCTCAATTGCATAAATTTGTGCTCTAATTTCTTCCCTTGTATGAGTTTTGGGTTTTATATGTTCTTCTTTTATAGCAGTTTGATGTAAAGAATTAGTTGGTTTATTGGAGCCCACTCTATAATCACTATAAATTTCCCTCATAGAACTGCTTTCTTTGTATTCCATAAGTTCTGTTTTATGTTATCAGTGTCACCAATTAAATATAGATACTGTTTAATTTGTTATTTAATTACCTCTGTGATCCACTGGTTGTTCAGGAGGGTGTTGTTTAATTTCTATGTGTTTCTGTAGATTTTGTGATTTCTTTTGTTGCTCATTTGCAATTTATTGCACTATGGTCAGAAAATATATATAGAATGATTATAATTACTCGCAATTACTTAAGCATGTTTCATGAGCTAATAAAAGGTAGTCTATTTTGGAGAATTACCCATGTGCAGCTGAGAAGAATGTGTATTCTGATGTTTTGTGATGGAACACTCTGCAGACATCTACTATTTCCTTGTTGATTTTTTTCTCTGGTTGATTTAACTATTTGCCAGAGTGGGTTATTAAGCTCTGCCACTGTAATTGTGTTTGTACTTATTTATTTTTAAATATCTGTTAATATTTTTATATAGTTGGATCCACTGGTATTTGGTGCATGTATATTTATGATTGTTATATCTTCTTCTTGCTGTTTTCTCTTATTAGATATGTGATGATGTTCCTTGTCTCTTTCATCAATCTTGGCTTGAAGTTTCAATCATTTTCAAAGAGAAAAGCTACTCCTGCTTTTTTCTGTGTCCTCGTGGCATGGAGTGTTGTTTTCCATCCTATTGCTTTCAGTCTATTAATTTATTTTGTATTAAATATATTTGTTGGATGCAACATATTATTGGATCTTGTTTCTTGATCCATTCTGCCAGCCTTTTCTTTTACTTGGTGAGAAAAGATCATTTATATTCATGGTTACAACTAATATGTATTGTCTTAACTTTTTCATGTTATTTTCCTGTTCTTTGTTCTCTGTCTTATTCCTTTGTTTAGTGACATGCCTTGCCTGTTGGCTTCTTTCTTTTGGTGTGCTTGTGTTTTTGGTAATTATTTTCTCCTTCCAATATATCTTTCAGAGCTTTTTGAAGTGCTGGCTGGGTGATCACAAATATCTTCAGTTGTTCTTTTTTATGGAAGTATCTTATTTATCCTTTGATTTTGAAAGAGAATTTTGCAGGGTGAATCAATTTGGGTTGAAAGTTGTTTTCTTGTAGGGCTTGAAATACTTTGTTCCAATATCTCCTTGATTTGAGTGCTTGTGTTGAGAAGTCTGCTGTGATTCTGATGTACTTCTTTATAGGTGATTATTTATCTTTTCTCCAGTGGTTTTTAATATTGTGTTCTTCTGCTGAATTTCTGGAATCTATTAGATTTACTTTGGTAATGACTATTGCATTTCTACTTACTCTTTTATTTGTATGTCAAATTCTTCATTCATGTTTCTGCCATTATTTTTTTTTATTTTTTTATTTTAAAGATAATAAAAACAAAACAGAGTAAAACACAACAAAGCAGATCAGAACAGAACAATGTAAGCAATACAGGTCTTCAAAACATAATGACAGGAAATCAACAATGGCTACACTAGTGTCTCTTTTCTTTGAAATGGATGTTCATATATTCATACACAATAAACTCAAGCAAAACAAAATAATATAAAACCAGCTAAAACAAAAGAGGGAAAGTATTACAGGACTTCAAATCAGACAATAAAAAATCAAAAATGGCTATCTTAATGTTCTTTGTTTTCTTCAAAAAAGATGACTATATCTTCTCACATACTGCAATCAAGTAGTAGAAAACAGACTTAAACCAACCAAATCAAAGAATAAAAGCAATATTGGACTTCAGAACCTGAAGATATGAAATCAGCTATGGCTACCATAATGTCTCATTTTCTCCAATGTAGCTGATCATATTTTGATATTTAATGAAATCTGCCCTTGTAAACTCTTTAGGAGTATTTCTAAGCATTTATAAGAGTATACTTGCACATCCATCCTTTTTGTGCTAGAGGAAATAGCAGAACAAAGCACAAGAAAAACAAAAAACAATAAAGACAGATAAATAACAGTAATAAAGAGCCTAAAGCAGTAACAGTATTGGCTTTTTAAGCTAGGGGATGGGAAGATACCAAAGGTTGTTATTTTGTATAGTTGTCTTCAAGAGTTGCTGTTTACCAGGTATAGCAATACAGAATTGGTACAGCCATATGAATGTTAACTGTTTTTTTCTAAGAACTAATAAAATTAGTAGCACAATCATTTTATCTATCATAAGTGTATACACACATAATATATATATATATATATATATATATATATATATATATATTTGTATCTTTTCTTTTACCTTCCTTTTTTTCTCCTTTTCCATGAGTTGCTTTTTCTTTTAGCAGTTTCTTACCCTTTTAAAATATTTATTGGGGAATTTCTATCTTATTCAGTTTTTCAGTTTCTTACACTAGGGAGATGATACAGTGTTTACACATTTGACTTTGATTTATTCCACTTATGATTATGATCTCAAGTTGCATCCATTTACCTATAAAAGCCTCAATGTGATCCTTCTTGATAGCTGAATAGTACTCAATTGTATAAAAGTAACACTTTTTTTATCCATTCCTCAATTGATGGGCATTTGGATTGTTTCCAAGATTTGGCTATTAAAAATTGTGCTGCTATAAACATGGGTGCACATATATCACTGTGGTATGATGATTTCACTTCTTCTGGGAATATGACCAGAAGCAGAATAGCTGGGTCAAATGTGACTTCCAACTCTAGCTTTTTGAAGAACCTTCAGACTGATTTTCACAGGAGCTGCACCAGTCTACACTTCCACTAACAGTGAAGAAGGGTTCTTTTTTCCTCCAGCCTCTCCAGCATTTGCCATTGGTTGTTTTTTGGATCCTGGCCATTCTTTCTGGAGTTAGATGGAATCTCAGGGATGTTTTAATTTGCATTTAACTAAAGATGAAAGATGCTGAACACCTTTTCATATATTTATTTACCATTCATATTTCTTCAGCTGAGAAGTGTGCTTTCATCTCAGATGCCCATTTCTGATTGGGTCTTTGAATTTTGAGGGCCTGATATTTTTTAATTCTTTATATGTTCTAGATAGAAGACCTTTGTCTGAAGGACACTTGAATAAGATTTTTTTCCCAATTCGTGGGTTTTCTTTTCAATATGTTGCAGATTTCTTTTGACATGCAAAAACTTTTTAATTGGATGAGATCCCAGTGGTTGATTCTAGGAAGTGTTTCCCATGCAGTTTGATTTTTGTTCATGATTTCTGCACCTACTACTATATCTTCAAGACTTCAGCCTACTTTGTTTTCAGGCAGATTTAGTGTTTCCTTTTTAATATGTAGATGATTGATCCATTTTGACTTTAGTTTACTGCGTGGTGATAGGCTTCCATCAGTTTTAGTTTTCAGCATGAGGAAAGCCAGTTTTTCAAGCACCACTTATTAAAGAGGCGTTCTTCCAGTGAACATGCTTGGCCCCTTTGTCAAAGATAAGGTGGCTGAGTGTGTTTGTAGTTGGGGTGGCATCTTCTAATCTATTCCATTGACCCTCAGGTGGATTATGATTCCAGTATCATGCTGATTTTATTACAGTAGCTTTGTATTATAATTTGAAGTCACGGATTGTGATGTCTCATGCCCTGCCCTTGCTGCTGAGAATTAACTTTGCTATTCTAGTTCTCTACTGGTTCCAGATGAATTTTAAGAATGATTTCTTTAGATTTGTGAGGTATGCTCATGGTATTTTGATGGAAATTGCATTAAATCTGAATTAAAAATTTTTCAGAGAATGATCATTTTCTCAATGTTTCTTCTTCCTATCCATGAACACTGAATGTCTTTCCATTTTCTGAGATCTTTTTCAATTTCTTTTTTCAGAGTACTGTAATTTCATTGAATAGATCTTTTACTTCCTTTGTTAGGTAGATTCCGAAGTACTTCAATTTTTGGATGCTATTGTGAAGGGTGCGGTTTCTCTTCTTTCTCTCTCCATGAGTTTGTTGTTTGTGTACTGGAATGCTATTGATTTCTGAATATTGACTTTGTATCCAGCTACACTACTCAATTTGGTTATGAAATCTAGAACTCTTTCAATGGAGTTTTGAGGGTTTTCTACATAGAGTATCATGTTATCTGCAAATAGTGATAATTCAACTTCTTCCTTTCCTATCCTTATTCTTTTTATTTCTGTCTCTTGTCTAATTGTTCTGGCTAATGTTGCCAGCACTGTATTGAATAGAAGTGGTGATACTGGACATCCTTGTCTTTTTTCTGAATTTAGAGTGAAAGCTTTCAATTTTTGACCATTTAGTCTGATACTGGCTCTTGGTTTGTCATAAATGGTTTTATCGGATTGAGGTAAAGACCATCTATTCTGATTTTCTGTGGAGTTCTTATCATGAATATGTTTTGGAGTTTATCAGAATCTTTTTCTGCATCTATTGAAACGACCATGTGGTACTCATCTTTCACTGTATTCATATGGTGTATTACATTTATTGATTCGCATATGTTGAACCATCCTTGCATTCCTGGGTTGAATTTGACTTGGTCATGGTGTATAATCTTCTTGATGACTTGCTGCATTCTGTTTGCCCGTATTTTATTGAGGATTTTTGCATCGATGTTCATTAGGTTGATAGGCCTATAGTTCTCTTTTTTGGTTGAGTCTCTTTCTCTTATGTTGGTACTAGGGTAATACTTGCTTTCAGGAGTGAGTTAGGAGGACTTGCTTCCCTTTTAATTTCATTAAAGAGTTTGAAGAGTGTTGGCACTAAGACTTCTTTGAATTTCATGTAGAATTCATCTGTGAATCCATCAGGACCTGGACTTTCCTTGGTTGGTAAGGTTCTGATTACATTTTCAATTTCATCAACTGAAATTAGGTTACTTGGTAGTTTTACATCTTCTTAATCCAGCTTTGGCAATTGATATGTTTGTAGAAATATGTCCATTTCTTCTGTGTTATCGAACTTATGAGAGTAAAGATTTTTTAAGCACACATTGATGATCTTTTCTATTTCCACAGGGTCATTTCATTCCTTATTGTGTGGATTTGAGTTTTTTTTCTTTTCTTTTTTAAGTAAGGTTGGCTTGGTACTTACTAATTTTATTTATTCTTTCAAAGAACCAACTGTTTGATTCCTTGATTCTTTGTATTGTTTTTTGAGTCTTGATTGCTTTAATTTTTGCTTTGATTTTATAATTTTCTGCCATCTTGTGGCTTTTGGCTTTGCTCTTCTTTTTCTAGATGTCTGAGGTGTAGCATCAGGTTATTCCATTTTCCTGATGTGAGCATTCACCCCAATAAATTTCCCTCTGAGGACTGATTTCATTACATCTCACAGTTTCTGGTAATTTGTCTTTGTATTTTCATATGCTTGTAGTTATTGTTTAATTTGTTCTTTAATTTCCTCTGTGGCCCACTGATGGTTCAGTAGTGTATTAATTAATTTCCATGTGTTTACAGAGTTTTTGTAGTTTCTCTTGTCATTAATTTCCAGTTTGATGGCCCTGTGATCAGATAGCATGCATGGGAGAATTTCAATTCCTTTGCATGTACTTACACATGTTCTATGGGTTAGTATATGGTCTACTCTAGATAATGTACCATGTGAAGTTGAGAAGAATGTATACTCTGATGTTTTCAGGTGGATAACTCTGTACACATCTACCAGGTCCATTTGTTCACAGGTTTGATTCAGTTCTGTTATTTCTTTGCTGATTTTCTGCCTAGTTGTTCTCTCTCTTTGTGTCAAGGGTATATTATAATTGTTTCATTGGTTGCTTTATTTTTCATTTCTATTAATATTTGTTTTATATACTAGGGTGCTTCCATATTTTTTGCATGTATATTTATGGTTATTTCTTCCTTTTGGAGTTTTCCCCTAACCAGTATGTAGTGACCCTCTGTATCTCTTTTAACCATTCTTGGTTTGAAGTTCACGTTGTCTGTGAACAGAATAGCTACCTCTGCTTTTATTTGGGTTCCTTTTGCATGGAGTATTGTTTTCCATCCTTTGACTTTCAGTTTATGACTTTCCTTTTGGGTTAGATGGGTTTCTTGTAGACAGCATACAGTTGGATGTTGTTTCTTGATTCAGTCTCTCAGTCTGTTTCTTTTGATTTGTGAATTGGAGTCATTTACATTAACGGTTATAGCTGATATATACTGGCTTATTTTTGTCATGTTACCTTTCTGTTATGGTTTGTTTATCTTTTCCCTTTTCTTAATTGTTTGCCCTGCTTGGTGTTTTTCTGTTGATCTTCTTTACGTCATAGCTATTTTCATGTCTGTCTAGAGTATCTTTCAGTATTCTTTGCAGCATTGGTTTGGTGGCCGTGAAGTTCTTCAGCTGCTCTTTGTCGTGGAAGTATCTAATTTTTCCATTGTGCTGAAGGATAGTTTTGCAGGGTCCATCTGTCTGTGTTGGTAGTTGTTTTCCTTTAGGACTTGAAATACTTCACTCCATCCTCTTCTTGACTTCATTGTTTGTGTTGAGAAATCTGCTGTGATTCTGATGGGCTTTCCTTTATAGGTGATTTGCTTCTTTTCTCTCACAGCTTTTAATATTCTGTTCTTATGTTGACTTTCTGGAATCCTGATGTTTATATGTCTGGGTGTTGATTTATTTTGGTTATGGCTAATTGGAGTTTTTTTATGTTTCACTTATCTGTATGTCAGTTTCGCTTCCCATGTTTGGGCTATTTTGAGCTGGATATCTCTTTGAATCTGTTTCATGCATTCTAATTCTTTCTTGTATTCTTCATTCAAGGTTTCCATCCTTTTCCAGTGTTCCTCTATTTTTCCATCCATATTTTCTTTAGATATGTTTAACATTTCTTTCAAATGATTTATCATCTCTTGTTTCACCTGGGAAACCATTTGTTTATTTTATTTGTGGTACCAAGGATTGAACTCATGACCTTGTGCTTGCCAGACAGGTGCTTAGACCACTGAGCTAGATCCCCAGCCCTGGTGTTTTTGAGACAGGGTCTCACTATGCCATTCAGGCTGGCCTTGAGCTCTCTTTGTAGCCCAGGCTGGTCTGAAACTCACAATGATCCACCTGTCTTAGCCTCCCAAGTGCTCGGATTATAGGCATGAGCCACCACTCCCAGCTCGGGAAACCATTTCTAATCTCAGTTCCTTTAAAGCCTCATGGAGTTGTTTCTTTACTTCAGTTACTATCATTTCATAAGTTTCAGTTGTGTGGCTTATACTTTCTTCTATGTCCATCTCTCTTTGGCTTCTTTGGGATAGACTGTAGGTATGAGATTTCATTTTGCTCTTTCACTTTTTCATTTTCCTGTATTCCCCTGTTGCAGGTGAATCCAATGTGCAAGTTTAAGGGACTCCAAGGCTGTGTGAAATTCACAATGCATGCCTTCAGCTCCAGCCGAGAGTATCACAGTTGCTGCTCTATTGCTGTGTGGTGGCTTGGCATAGAACACGCAGGACCTCAGGAATGCTCCAAACGTCCCAGGCTGATGGTGGAATTGGCATCCATCCTTAACAGGCTGCTTGCTATGTCCCAAGCTGCATGGCTACATGAAATTTGCTGTGCGCACGTTCAGCTCATGCCAGACCCAGAGCTGCAGCTGCTACGCTCCTCTCTTCCACTTTTTTGGTGAAGAAGTTTTTTATGATTTTTATGCTGTCTCCAGCATTCTCACCAATTGCAATCAATCTTATGATGTTTTCCTTCGTGCTTCATCTTGTAATTGTTGGATTAACTTTTCATAACCTCTTGTTCTTTTTAAAATTTATTTTTTTTCCTGCTCATGATTATAATCCTGTGGTCAAGATCTGATATTCTAGTCTCATTGTCATTCAAACTGTGGCATATACTTGTGATGGAATTTGTAATTCCCTGGATATCTGTTTGGATCTGTTTCATGGATTACGTTTGCTGTTTTGTGTTGGGTTTTCATAATTTCCATGGTTTTCCTGAGTGGTGCTATTTTACTTTTGTCTGCTTTAATGTTTTCCATTTTTATCATCATTTCTTTTTGCACCTTAAAGATTTTTTCTTTAGCCTTTTTAATTTTTTTCACTTTTATTGGTATCATTTCACAAAGTTTCAGTGTTTATTCTCAGATTTACTCTATTTTACTGAGCTCTAGACTTATCCTGGTGTGGTGGGCATCTGGGGTTGCATTTTACTTCTGTATCTTGTAATTTTCTCTTTTCTGTTTTTTAATTTTGTTTTCTGTCCTGATGCTTCTAGATTTCTTATGGTAGGTAGCTTTATCCCTAGAATCAAATCTTCCTTAGGAATTGGCTTTTTCTTCAGGATATTTTGTAGCTATAGATGATTCTTGGTCTTTGTGTCTATCCAAAGAATGCACTTTCTCAATATATTGAGGGTAAAAATTTGTTTTCAATTTGGCTCCACATCCTATCCATTTGTAGTGGTCAACTGTGATCATAATGGCCACAAACGTCACAGTGTTGTGGTACAGGAAAAAAAACTGATTATAATAGCTATGATATCCTTGATAAAGCACAATTAGCAATAACAATAGTCTCAAGTGCAGCCTGGCTACTGACAAACTGTTAACTGTTAGCCTGATACCTTTAACCACAGGAGCAAATTCCACGGTAATATAACAGAATCCAGCATATATCAGGAACTTGTGTGCAATGGTTTTCCTTTTAGCGGTGTGACTTCAACTTTTTGTGGAGGAGATTAAGAGAGATAAGGGCAAAATAGAGGGATCAATGAGGTCCAGTATAGCAGTAGCCAGGCTGAATGGCACAGGATGATCACTTCAATTGAGGAAAACTCGAAGACTCTGGAGGAAAGACTGAAAAAAAAAACAGGGTTTTTGAGGTGAAATAGGAGAAGAGACAATGTTAATTCACATGAAAGTATCATAATATCAAGAGATAGTTGATAAAAGAGAGTAAGAAGGCAAGTAGATGACAAAAGAGAAATAATAAATCTTAGTCATGAAATTCAAAAAAGCAAGTGAAAAGAGAACAGAAATAACTATCAAACATAAAACAATACCAAATTAAACTAAACAAAAAAATCTCAACCAGACAGAAAAAGTAAAGCCAAACAAACAAATACAGAAAAATAAATGTATTAAAATTCCTCTGTTGTTTACAATTCTGTGGTAGGTCCAAATCTGACCCCAGAAATGTGTTGTGTATACCAGTCTAGTTTGCAGAAGTGTTTGTGATGGATATGGGACTAACCTTGGACTCTGTATTTGGGGGTTGTGATTGATAATGTGTTTCTGGAATTCTACCTAGCCCTTTGATATGTTAAAAAAAATGGTGACCCTACCTGCCTGCTTCTGTTCCACATGTCTGTTTGCTAATGCACAATGCTGGTTAATCTGACTTACCAACCGCTGATGTATATACTCCCAACTGTGCCTTGGTTGGTAACAAGGTGTCTCCACCTGGGGGTGGTCCTGGATGCATGAGTACAGCCCTGCTGCCATCCCTGTTGGTGCCTTGTTGGGTCACCCCTTCATTTCCTTTTACAGTCAATTCTGTCTTTCCTTCCTCAGCACTCCATGCGTTTTTCCCCTTCCTTGTTTGTACATGTTTGAAATATATAATACATACTGTTTGGGTTCCTTTTGTAGAGTTGGAAACAGAAAAAAATGTAAGCCACACACCCGAAACTTCTAAAATGATAGCAACTGAAGTAAAGAAACAACTCCATGAAGCTGTAAAGGAAATCAGATAAAAAATAATCTCCCAGGTAGAACAAGAAATAATAAACATAATGAAAGCAATATTGATTACATCTAATGAAGACAGTTAAAAAATAGAGGAGCACTGGAAAATGATGGAAACTTTGAATAAACAATATAAGAAAGAATTTCAATGCAAAACTAAGATTCAATTAGATATCCAAGAAATCCAAAATTGCATCAAAAGCTGGTGTCTTGGTTACTTTCCTCTCGTTGCTGGGACAAAACACCAAAGTGAAGCAAGGAAAGGTTTATTTAGCTTATAGATTCTGGAGATTTCAGTCCATAATCAGCTGGTGCCAAGGATGGGTGGCATGGCACTGGGGCAACACTTCAAGGCAGCAGCCCGAGCAAAAGGTAAGCCCCTTCTCTACCCTTAAATTGTACACGGGCCACCCCCCCTTCAGGGAGGGTGTAATGTTCACAAAATGTCCTTGCCTTCCTTTGCACAGGATGAGGATATTTACAAAGTAAGAAGCCTGGCTCCCTGCTGAGTCTCTCAGTTAAGCTTCTAAACTTCTCAAGTTGACACAATGTATTAACCATAAGAGCTGGCAAGGCCATCTGAATAAATGTGAAGATAGACTTTCAGTCCTAGAAGACAAGACTGCAGCTAGTGAACAAGAAAGAAGAGGTCTTTTAAAAATGACAAGGAATCAGGTGTAAGATGATGCAAAGAAAAAAATGTAAGAGTGATATGTGTAAACAAAAAAGGTGACAAAACATATTATAAATAGATGAGTTGAAAGAGTAATATTGGAAAATTTCCCAAATATGGGAAAAGAGACTAACATACAGATAAGTGAAGCATATAGAACTCCAAGTAGTCATAACCAAGCTAAATCTACACCCAGACATATAATAATCACCCTTCCTGAAATTCAATGTAAGTAAGGTGTTAAAGAATAAAAAGTCACCTATAAAGTAAAACCCATCAGAATCACAGCAGACTTCTCAACACAAACAAT
This sequence comes from Cuniculus paca, assembly GCA_004365215.1. NCBI lineage: Eukaryota > Metazoa > Chordata > Mammalia > Rodentia > Cuniculidae > Cuniculus > Cuniculus paca. Next base: position 3,388 of record RJWT010030049.1, on the reverse strand, counting down.
CAAGTCAAGAAGAGAATGGAGTGAAGTTTATCAAATTCTTCAAAATCGATGGAGAAATAAGATTCTTACATGACAAAGAACAACTGAAGAACTTCATGCCCACCAAACCAGCCATTTTGACAATACTGAAAGATATTCTGGATAGAAATAAAAATGACTAAAATTTCAGCAACACCATCAGAAAAAACCACCAAGCAAGGAAAACAATGAAACAGAGTAAAGGTAAACCATCAACACCAGAAAGATAAAGTAACACAAATAAGACAATATATATCAGTTATAACCATGAATGCAAATGGTCTCAATTCAATTAAAAGAAACAGACTGGCAGAATGCATCAACAAACAACATCCAATCCAGCCATATGCTATATACAAAAAACCTATCTAAACCAAAAGAAAATTGATAGACTGAAAGTGAAATTTTGGAATACAATACTTAATACATCAGGAACCACCAAAAAAGTAGGGGTAGATATTCTGATTGCAGACAATGTGAACTTCAAACCAAGAATGATCAAAAGAGATCACTACATATTCATTAAGTCAAAACCTCAAGAAGAAGAGGCAAAAATCTTATATATGGGAGCACTGAGATACACATAAAGTATTAATAAAGATTAAAAATCAAGTAAGTAATAACAATTATAATAGGAGATCTTAACATTCCATGGACACAAAGAGACAGATAAATTAGACAAAATATCAGCAACAAAAGAACTCAATCGAACTTGTGAACAAATGGACTTAGTAGATGTGTACAGAGTTTTGAACCCAACATCACAGTACACATTCTGCTCAGTTTCACAGGGAACATCCTCTAAAATAGACAATACACTAGCCCACAGAGTATGCTTAAGTAAATAAAAAAAAATCCAAATTATTCCATGCAAATTATCCAATCATAGTGGCATGATATTGGAAATTAATGACAAAAGAAACTTTGAAAACTTCATAAACACATGAAAATTAAATAATGCACTTATGAACAATCAATAGGTCACAGAGTAAGTTAAAGAGGAAATTAAACAATATCTACAAGCCAACAAAAATGCACATACAGTATACTGGCACTTGAGGGATGTAATTAAAGCTGTCCTCAGAAGGAAATACAATGCAGTGAATTCACACTTGAGGCAAACACAACGAACACAAATAAATAATCTGATGCTAAACCTCAAACATATAGAAAAAGTAGAGCAAGTCAAGCCCAAAGCAAAAAGCAGGGATGAAATTAGAAAGATCAGAACAGAAAAGAACACAATTGATACTAAGAAAACAATACAAAGAATTAATGAATTAAAGAGTTGGTTCATTGAAAGAATAAGAAAAATGGATAAGCCCTTGGACAACCTTATTAAAACAAAAGGAAGGAAAAACACAAATTCATGCAATTATGAGTGAAAAAGGTGAAATCACACCAGACCCTGTGGAAATACAGAAGATCATCAATGAATAATTCACAAACCTTTGTTCTCAGATTTTTGATAACACAGAAGAAATGGACACATTCCTAGAAACACATGACTTCACAAAACTGGATCAAGAAAATGTAAAACTTCTGAAGAAGCCAATTTAATTTAATGAAATTGAAAATATAATTACAACCTTAGCAACAAAGAAAAGCCCAGGTCCTAATGGATTCACAACTGAATTCTACAAGAAATTTAGAGCAGACATAACACCAACACCCCTCAAACTCTTCAAAGAAATTGAAAAGGAAACAATTCTTCCTAAATCATTCCTGAAAGCAAGAATTATCCTTATATCAATACCAGAGAAGGAACCAACCAAAAAATTGAATTACAGGCCAATCTCCCTAATGAATACAGATGCAAAATCCTCGGTTAAATACTGGAAAAGAAAATGCAGCATATCATCAAGAAGATTATAGAAGATGGCAAAGTGAAATTAATCTTATGAAAGCAGAGGTGTTCCAACATACACAAATCAATAAACATAATACACCATATCAATAGAGCCAAGGTAAGACTCACATGATCATCTCAATAGATGAAGTAAAAGCTTTTGGAAAAGTCCAACATTCTTTCATGAAAAAATTACAACAGAAAATTTGAAAAGATGGTCATTACCTCAATATGATAAATACCATCTATGACAAACCAACAACCAGCACCTTAATAAATGGTCAAAAACTGAGAGCTATCATTCTAAAATCAGGAAAAAGACAAGGTTATCCACTGTCACAGCTTGTATTCAATATACTGCTGCAAACATTAGCCAGAGCTATTAGGCAACAGAGAGAAATACAAGGAATAAGGATAGAAAAGAAAGAAGTTAAATTATCATTATTTACAGATGACATGACACTATACATAAAAGACCACCAAAACTCCATTTAAAGACTTTTAGATGTAATAAAAAAATTCAGTTATATAGCTGGGTAAAAAGTAAACACTCAGAAATCATCACCATTCCTGTACACGAACACCAAAACCATTGAAAGAGAAATAAAGGAAAGCCTTACAACTGGCATCCAAAATAACAAACTACTTAGAAATCAACCTAATTAAAGAAATGAAAATCTATACAGTGAAAATTACAGTACTCTGAAAAAAGAAATTTGAGAGAATTTTAGAAAATGGAAAAGCATTCCTAGGGCCGGGGGTCTAGCTCAGCGGCCTAAGTGCCTGCCTGGCAAGTGCAAGGTCATGAGTTCAATCCCCGGTGCCACAAAAAAAAAAAAAAGCATTCCTTCTTCATGTATAGAAAAAACAAACATTGTGACAATTGCTATTCTCTCAAGACTCTTATACAGATATATTTCAATTCCTATCAAAATACTATTAGCATACCTCACAGATCTAGATAAATCATTCCTAAAACTCATTTGGGAGCAGAGAAGACATAGAATAACAAAGACTACTCTGGGCATTAAAAGCATGGCAGGAGGCATCACAATCCCTGACTTGAAGTTATATTACAAAGCTACTGTGATAAAACCAGCATGGTACTTCAATAAAACCAATCCTGAAGATGAATGAAATAGATTGGAAGATACAACTACAACTACAAACACACTCAGCCAGTTAATCTTTGACAAGGTAGCCAAACAGATGAACTGGAAAAAAGATAGGCTTTTTAATATGTGTTGGTGGAAAAATTCACTTTCCTTTATGCTGAAAACTAAAACTAGATCCATGCCTATCACCATGCAGTAAACTAAAATCAAAATGGATTGAAGACACAAATATTAAAACAGAAGCACTAAATCTGCTGGAAGACAAACTAGGTAGAAATATTGAAGACATAGGTGTAGGCAGAGAATTCATTAACAAAAATAAAACAACATGGGAAATACTTCCAAGAATGAACATCTGGAATCTAATCTTATTAAAAAGTTATTTCATGTCAAAAATTTGTTTTGT
>RJWT010030048.1:0-14753 GCA_004365215.1 Cuniculus paca | reverse complement strand
ATGCAGATATATATTTAAAAAGTACATGTTATAATTTTGCACATGTGATTTTAATGTAAATTAAATGGTAGTGCAGATGCTAACTTACTCTCATTTAACATTAAGTTTTTGAGTTCTATACATGTTGTCATATACACATCTAATTCATTGGTTTTGGGTTCTACAAAATGCTGTGCCAGACATTACGAACACATTCCACTTGATGGAGACATCTAAAGCACTTTGACCAACACAATGCAGACAAATCTGCGATAGTGACATAATAGATGCATGTCCATTTATAAATGTGAAACTATCTAAAGACTATAGTAATAATTTGAATTCCTACATTATAAAATAGAACATATAAGTGTGCCAAATGCTCTGTTTTCTTTCCAGAATGGTTGAGTACAATTACTTCGTATGAGCACTCCTTTTGATCTCCTGAATCTTCTTTACTTTGTCGAAACATGGCACACAAAATTTGGGAGATCAAGAGAGATGGGCCCTTTGGAATGATGAACCATTTACTAGGGCATATCGGTTCCTAACTTAAGAAGTGTTTACATAACTTAATCAAGGTTTCTTTCAGTATCTTCCAGGGATCACAAAAGATATCACAGATTTTAGATCAAACTAAAGTCTTTAAAATGGGCCAAATTGATGTATTACTTAGATAAATTCCAAGAGAAATTTGTGTCCAGGTTTGAAAATTAATTAATTAATTTCTCATTTCATGTTTTGCCCAGCCATGTTGTCCATAGTTCAATAAGTGACTCCAATGATTAATGTTAAAGCATTCTAATAACATAATACCAATAATTCATAGAATTGTCAAGATTTGAATATAAATTCATTTGTAGCATCAAATTCTCAAGAAAAAGGTTTACAGGCTAAATCTTTTGAAAGTAAAAGCATAACATTTGTAGGCAAAAAAGGTGTTTTTCCCTCCTGCATTCAAAGTCTTTAATTAAGTTCATTTAATTACTACTTACCCACACAAATTTTAAGTCTCAGTGAGAAACCTCCTCTGTATAATCGGCAGATGAGGTAATCTTTTCTGAGCTGCTTTTTGGAAGCACTGCATTTTCCTCTAGCTCTTAAAAATTGCATTATCTCTCTACTAAAGTAACCAAAAAGAGATTCTAAAGAGTTTTAATGAGTTAAAGACAGACATCTTTATACCTATTTATTCTACATTAGGACCACAGTATATACCAGGAAGACTGAGTTTTCAAAGCTCCTCTGAATTTCCAAAATACACTAGTATCCAAAGTCGGAAAGGAAGGCAGGGGAAATCTTGCCACCTGCCTAAAAATGCCAATTATGTGAACCTAGCTAGAATCCATAATCTGGAAATTTAAATTCAATTAGAAGACCATCTAAGAAAGCAATTAATTGATCACTCAACACTGCCCCTAAGTCAAGGAATGACTATATTAATGTCCTGTTCTTGCTGGAAAACAAAGCAACTAAAAAATAAAAAAACACAGGTTTAATGGCTTAAAACACAAATTCGCCTGTTTTGTAATTCTGGTGCCTGTAAGCCCAAACTGTTTTCTGGACTATTTGCTTCTGCTGAGTGTGGTGGCTTTCTGTTTTCATGACATTTCCAGCCCCTACAGGCTGCCCGAAATCCATGAGTTACAATGTGGCATGTCTCTAACTTCTATATTCTATATCTCATTTCCTTCTCTTCACACTGACCACCCTGAGTCATTGATATAAAGAGTCTTACAATTACACTGAGTGCACTTAGTTTATACAGGATAATTACTCAGTCTCAACACCCTTAGTGGCATCTATGAAGATCCTTTTGCTATGTAAGGTAAAATTTCCACAGGTTCTGGGGAATAAGATACAGATACATTTTGAAAGTCATTCTTGGGTCTATCATAAGGTGTTTGGAAATTTAGTAAGTGAGTTATGTTATCACTTACAATGTTTCCCACCCAGGTTATTAAAAAATAATTTCATTTGATAGTGGGACATTTATTTCTAGGAATTTCACTAGTATTTGTTTTATGTTCCTAAATAATATCAAATATATGTACTACATTTCACTGAAAATCTGAATGATTAGAAAATGTGTAGATATAATGCATAGCTTGAAAATTTATGTATTTGTTTCAGTATTGTTGTAATAAATTCCACAGTGTTATAAAATAAGGCCAGTTCATTATCTTTCTATTCTGGATGTCAGACTTCAGCAATGAGTCTTAGCTGAAATCAGTTTCAATAGGTTGCATTCCTTCTGGAATATCTAAGGCAGAATTTCTTTGCTTGACTTTTCTGGTTTCCTTTCTCTACATTCATGAGAGAGTTAGAAGTCAGAACAAAAGCCCTGTGAATGTGTTGCCAGGCCCAGGGCAGAGTTACCTGTATTTTAGAATTACATTAACTGTCTCTTCTAAATATTCTTCTAAATATTATGTCTCTTCTAAATATTCTTGGTGTTTATAAGGATTTTCCACACTGGTTGGTTAGAATTTGAATGATACCAAGTCCTTCATGAATTTTGTTCACATACTTCCCAAACATTCTCTCCCAGCCTCATGGAGTTTCATTCTGTGCATGCATGCCCTGGGCCTAGTAACACATTCACAGGGCTTTTGTTCTGACTTCTAACTCTCTCATGAATGTACTTTCCTCCTCTCCATCACTCTATTACACAAATTCCAGCTGTCATAGTCTCCTTGAATCTGACTTTTGTCTCTTCAATATATAAAGATATATGATTTACTGATTTGTAATTGGGCATCCTATGTGAATCTCTGATGAAGTGTGGATAAGTCAATGCAATTGAACCACATTTGAGAAACAAACAATGACAAATGGAAACAAAATTATAATAATAATCTTTGCACTGGACATTGACCAGTAAGATTATTTCTATTCACAAATTAAGTCATTGCTAAGTTTGTATAGTCAATATTGAACTTTTCAACATAAATCTATAAAATAAAGGGTATATTTTAAACTCAATAAATAAATTTAAACCAAAAAAATCTTTTGGATAGATATATAATTTCTTCACTGCTCAAACATTATTATTTTATAAGTTAATCTAAGTAATAAATATAAACAGTGCTTTAGACTCATTAGTAAAACATAAATATTAGATTCAAATAAAAATGATGGTTGTGGTCTTCCATTATTATGAATATTGTAACTATATTTATTGATTATTCTACTGCTCAAGGCTTACAAGATACTTTATCTTCTAAACCTCATTAAACAGGATAAAAAATTAAAACAGACTATTAATTTTTTATAATCTATTACTTCATGCCAAATACATTTTTAGAACAAAGGCTAAAAGCTGGCCAGTATCATGTTAATATGAAGAGAAGGTCTATCTGGTCATATTTTGAAATACTATGCAGTATTTTAAGATCAGAAGTCAGCCCAACTGGTTTTTTTAGTTACTAACAATGAAACAAAGCATGCTATTTAACTCTCTAACAATGCTCTGTCTTTATTGAAAATGAGAATAATAGCTATATCTAATGCTGAATATTTCTGAAAAGATAGAATAAAATAATATATATATATAAAGATTTTGGCACAATGACTAGCATACAGCAGTACTTATGCTCAGTAAATACTGAGCATGATTAAATATTTTTGCAAATCTTTTTAATACTAATAACAAATGAATAAGAAGCACGAAATTCTGTACCCAAAAATATTTGGCTTATTCAAATAGTCAATGAATTTGATCCATGGATTAGCAAAACGTCCTGTCTACATTAAATCACTTAGCTTTTTGTTCCAGTCTCTTAGATATAGAATAAATTTTTGATAGAATTGTACATTATAAAAATGCTTCTGGGATTCTTTTCATTCACTATGATATCATCTTAATCTGTTTGGACAGCTACAACTAAATGTCATAAACATGGATTCTTGCATACAATGGCAATGTATTTCCCACTGGAAGTTAAAAGTCAAAGACAAATGTCCCCAAAGCATGATTGTCTTGTGAGGGACCCTTTTTGTCATTGGTGACAACTTTTCACTTTCTTACATTATTCAAAGGTGATAGATCTTAGCAAATATCTTGTCTATTTCTTAAGTAAAGAAAAGAAAAATCCATATGTAAAATGTAATGTTTTCCTATTATTAGCTCTCAAACTTTGGCCAAAATCTAAATTTTAGCTTTGTCCCCAAGCAGTCTTCTCTGACCTAACCACTACACACATTTTGTACCAGTTTAATTCATTCTCCGTATCTGTGATTTCCTTTAGGACAGGTTTCTCTTATTTATTGTTGACTGAATTTGATCATAAAATACATTTCTTCAGATGGCCTTTTGACAATGAATGAACAGGTGAATGAAAAGAATCTGGGGAGCATTTTCTATATGATCAATGTGTATGTGTGGGAGTGTGATACAGAGGTAGTAGATTAAAAAATCTTTAAGAATTGGTTATTAGTATTGTCACAAATCTTCATACTGGTAAAGATACCAACACAAACTTATGGAACCCCGTTACTTCCTCCCTGCTTCTTCTCAGATTTTTAAATTTATGAATTCTTTAAAAATAATAACTTTGAAAGAAGTAGGATAAGAGCTGATAAGCTTTAATGTTTTAAGAAAACATGGAATACATGTTATGAGGACTAAACTACTGGTAGCTATAAAATAATCTATCGACCTATTCCTTCTGTCTCCATCTCTGTGCCTTTCAAACTCACCACAAATTCCCTTATTTTGGAGTATCTGTGTGAAGAATATTGTTTTAGAAGGCAATCAGAGATGTTATGAAAAACAATGAAATGGAAAAAAGAGAAAGTAAGCTTTAATGATAGAGGCCTATAAATGCCTCAAAGCAGGAGGAATTATGGGCATTTGCAAATTGTGTCTTTTGATACTTCGAATTATACAAGGAAGCTTATTATTTCTGGATTTTAAAGAGATTTACGTCCATTCAAATTGCAACTTTTGCATCACCTGCAAGTTTACAAGCTCACATACACGAACACACTTGCTTGAACACACAAACAGTAGCCAATCCCAAAACATGCTAGGAAAATCAGAAGAAGATATTTAAAATCAGAGAAGATATTTAAAGTAATAATTGTGGCGTTATCACACAGTCATTTACAGAGTCAGCTTGTCAAAACAGAGCTATTTATGGAGAAAGTAAAAGCATGCTAAAATACTGCGTTGTATGTGATATCCAATTTTATTACAACCTTGATTTCCCAAAAGTCAGTAATTTGGCTTTTGAAGAGTAATTCCATTAGCAAAAAAGTTTAGTTAAAAGTACTGGGCTTGGAGTCAAATTCTCAGGTTTAAGTATAAAATTTTTCAATTTGTTACTGTGACCTTAGGCATATTATTCATTTTTAGACATATTATTCATATTTCATAGACTCTTAAAAACCCTAAAGTACTTAATTAAAAAAGTCTACGAGGAGAAACTGTGAATAAAAAGGAAAAAATTAACAGAGACGAATAGTCAAAGTGGTGTATTTGGATTAATTTAAAGTGGCTTATTGCTCTCATTCCAAATCATTTGAAACTCGCACCAGCATAATGCATAAAGTTTGTAACTTAGTGTATGTGTACGTGTTCATTTGCATTTAAGTTTTCAGTGCATATTATTCTTATTCCAAATTAGGATTAGTAATGTCTTCTTAACTCATTTATTTCCTTCAGGAAGATTGAGCAAAACCAGGGACAAATCCTGGCTTTGCAACTTGTTAGTGATATATAATATAAAATGTTATTGAATTTTCCAAGTTATAAGGTCTTTAATGACAAAGGAGGAGATAAGAAAACTTAAAAGGTTTTGTGATTCATATGGATCAGGTGAGTTCCAAGTATTTAAAACATATTTTCTTTTTTTTAATTTAAAGAGAAAAAACAAGAAAAATGATGATGCAAAATTTCAAAACAAGATAATAGGAGAGTAACAATAGTATACTGTGTATTGTTATTTTCAAAGTAGTTAGTAATTACAAGCTGTAGGCCTGAAAAATGGGTCAAACAATATAAGCACAAACCTTTCTTTTCAATGAACTAATAGAAATTAGTAGTATAACTATCTTAACTATATTGTAGGTATATATATTTTTTCTTTTTCTCTTCCTTCTTTTCTTTTTCTCCCCATCCAAGTTTCTCTGTCGGTTTTCAGTTTCTTCCATTTCATAATGTCTATTGTACATTTTGGATCTTATTTTTTCTTTAAGTCTCACACACTGGGGAGACAATATGATGTTTACAAATGTGAGTCTGATCTATTTCACTTATCAGTATGGCTGCAAATTGCATCCATTTACCTATAAAAGTCTCATGTTTATCCTGGCTGAGTCATAAAAATACCACTTCTTTTTTATCCAATCCTCAGTTGATGGACATTTGGGTTGTTTACAAGACTTAGCTATTACAAATTAGACTGGTAGATATATAGGGCACATAAATCACTGTGGTATGATGATTTTAATTCTTCTGGGAAAATATCTAGAAGAGGAATAGCTGTGTCAAATGGAACTTGTGATCTTAATTTTTTGAGGAATCTCCACACTGATTTCCACAGTGGTTAATCAGCACTGCCACCAGTAATGGAGAAGCGTTCCTTTTTCTCCTCCAGAATTTGTTATTGGTTGATTTCTTGATGATGGCCATTCTTTATGGGGTGAGATGGAGTCTCAGGATTGTTTTAATTTGCATCTCTCAAATGACTAATGATGTTGAACATTTTTTCATGTTTATTTGCTGTTCATATTTCTTCATCTAATAAATACAAATATATCCCAAATGCTCATTTTTGGATTGTGTCTTTGAATTTGAGGGTGATCTGAGTTTTTCTATTCTTTTATGTTCTAGATATAAGTCCTTTGTCTGAGGGACAACTGGCTATGATTTTTTTTCCACTCTGTGAGTTGTCTTTTCACTCTGTTGGTGATTTCTTTTGATGTGTGAAACATTTTCAATAAGATGAGATCCCAGTTGTTGATTCGGGAGTGTTTCCCATGGAATCTGGGTTTTGTTTCATGAACTCTCTGCCTACACCATGAGCAAGGGATACCTTTCCATTTTCTGATATTCTCTCCAATCTCCTGTTTTGTAATACTGTAATTTTCAATGTATAGATCTTTTACTTCTTCTGTTAGATTGATTCCTAAGTACTTCATTATTTTTGTATCTTATTATGAAGGATATTGTTTCCTTAATTTTGCTCTGAGGGAGTTTTTTGGTTATGTACACAATGCTATTGATTTTTGAGTATTGACTTTGTACTTAGCTATGTTACTGAATTTGGTTATTAAATCTAGAAGTCTTTCAGTGGAGTTTTTGGGATCTTCTATATAGAGTACCATGTCATCTGCAAATAATGAAAATTCAACTTCTTTCTTTCCTATTCTTATTTCTTTTATATCTCTCTCTTATCAAACTGCTCTGGCTAATGTTTCCAGAACTATATTGAATAGGTGTGGTGATAGTGGGCAGCCTTGTCTTATTCCTTAATTTAGAGTGAAAGCTTTGAGTTTTTGACCATTTAGTATGATGTTGGCTGTTGCTTTGTCATAGATGGCTTTTATCAAATTGAGGTATCAACTATCTATTCCAATTTTTTGTAGGATTTTTATCAAGAAATAGTGTTGAACTTTTTCAAAAGCTTTTCCTGCATTTATTGAGCTTATCATGTGATTTTTGTCTTTGGCTCTGTTGATATGATATATTGCATTTATTTATTTGCATATGTTGAACCATCCTTGCATTCCTGGGATGAGTCTCACTTGGTCATGGTGTATAGTCTTCTTGATGACTTGCTGGATTCTGTTTGTTAGTATTTTATTGAGGATTTTTACATCTATATTCATTAGGAAGCTTGGTCTCTAGTTCTCTTTTTACGTTGGGTCTTTCTTTGGTTTAGGTATCGGGGTAATTCTCACCTGCAGGAATGAGGCAGGGAGTATTGGTTTCCTTTCAATTTTGTTGAAGAGGTTGAAGAGTGTTGGCATTAAATCTTCTCTAAATTTCTTGTAGAATTCAGCAGTGCAGCTATTAGGGCTTGGGCTTTTCTGTGTTTGTAAATTTTTAATTGCATTTCAATCTCAATAGTTGATATTGGATTATTAAGAATTTTTATCTTTTGATTCAGCTTTGGTAATTCATATATATGTAGAGATCTGTGTTTTTCTTCTGTGTTTTACATACTATGAGCATAAACATTTTTAAAGTAGATATTAATGATCTTCTATAATTTCACTGGATCTATAGTGATTTTAGCCTTTCCATTCCTCGTTGCATGAGTTTGAGTCTTTTCTTTCCATTTTTTAATAAGATTGAATAAGGGTTTATAAATTTTTTATTCCTTCAAAGAGACAACTCTTTGATTCATTAATTCTTTATATTGTTTTCTTGGTCTCAATTGCATTAATTTCTGCTCTGATTTTTATAACTTCCTCCCTTGAATGGTCTCTCATTTTATCTTGCTCTTCTTTATCTTGAAGCTTGGGTTGCATCACTAGGTTATTTGTTCTTGTTCTGTTTTCCTGAGGTGAGAATTCACCAGTATAAATTTCCCACTTACAACTGCTTTCATTGCGTTTCACAGGTTCCAGTATATTGTATTTGCATATTCAATTAATTGCATTGTTTAATTTCTCTTTAATTTCATTTGTAACCTATTGGTTGTTCAGGAGAGTGTTAATTTCCATGTGTTTATGGATTTTTTGCTGTTTCTTTTGTCATTAATTTCCAATTTCATTGTATGATGGTCAGATAATATGCATGGGATAATTTCAATTTTTTTTTCTTTAGCATGTTCTGTGGGCTAGTATATGGACTATTTTAGACAACATTCCATGTGCAACTGAGAAGAATGAGTATTCTTGTGTTGCTGGATGAAACACTCTATAAACATCTACTATGTACAGTTTTTCACAGGTATGGTTCACTTCTGATATTTCTTTCCTGACTTTTTTTTTTGTTTAGTTCAGCTATCTCTTTGTGATATTGGTATATTAAGGTCCCCTCTTACAAATGTGTTATTGTTCATTTGATTTTTTATGTCTATTAATATTTATCTTACAGAATTGGATGCTCCCATATTTGTTGCATATATATGTTTGATTGTTATCTCTTCTTCTTGAAGTTTTCCCCTAACAAATATGTAGCAACAATCTTTACCTCTTTTGATCATTATTTGTTTGAAGCTCACACGGTCTGCAAACAGAACAGCTACATCTGGTTTTTCCCGGGTTTCTGTTGCACGGAAGATTCTTTTCCATTCTTTGACTTTCAGTTTATGAATTTCTTTTTGAATTAGATATGTTTCTTGTGTACAGCATATTGTTTTGTCTAATTTCTTAATCCATTCTGTCAATCTGTTTCTTTTGATTGGTAGATTGAGGCCATTTTTATTAATGGTTGTAACTGATATGTATTGGCTTATCTTTGGCATATTATTTTCTTGATGTTGGTTCCCTGCTTTTCCCCACTGTTTAATCGCTTGACATTCCTGGTGATTTTTTCCTGTTATTGTTCTTGGAATTGTCATTTTTATCTTTGTCTAAAATATATTTCTGTACTCTTTGTAGGATTGATTTGGTGGTCATGAATTTCTTCAGTTGTTCTTTATCATGAAAATATCTTATTGCTGCATTAATTTTGAAAGATAGTTTTATAGGTTAGTTGAGGAAAGAGAGAAAGATTATCAGTAGAAGAAAATAAAAAAGAAAGTTAAGAAACCTAAATAGTGAAAAACCAAGAAGGGAGAAAGAGTGAAAAAGAAAGAAAAAGGGGAAAAAAGAGTAGATAAAGAAGAAAAAACTCACAAAGACAAAAATAAAAACAAAATACTAAGTAAAACAGGACAAAATACAACCAGACAGGAAAAGCATAGCCAATATGACAAACAAGGGAAAATAAAAGTAATAAAATAATTCTGGTGTTTGCAGTTCTATTAGTGTCCATGTCAGGACTTTGAAATATGCTGCACACTCCAGCCAAATATGCCTTGGAAATTGTGCTGCGTATGAATTTCATCTTGGCCTCTGGATGTGAGGGCTGACATGTCTTCTGTTGGTAGAATTTTTCTGAGCCCACTGCTGGCTCCTAGCTGCTGCTTCAGATGCTTCCATGTAGGTGGTGGATTACTCCACCCACCAAAGGCACATATGTGCCTGCATGCCTGGGATCTGCCTGGCCTGGGTGTCTCTGGTGGTAGCCCAATGACTGCTCATCAAAAGTGCATTTGTGCCCATGTGCAAGGGGTCCGCCTGAAAACATATTTTCTAATTTAATCCTCATACACCTTATAAATCAGGCTGTTTTATTTCTCCCTTTGGTACAAGGATAAGAGAAATTTAGAGAAGTGAAAGAGTCAAAATAACAAGATTAAAAAAAATCAAGATATTAGGTGATAGAGCTGTGGTTTGAAACTCAGATTCTACAAATATTCCATTATTCTCTATCCTCCCTGTTTATTTCTACATGAAATGAAATAGAGACACTTATCTGCAGAGTAAAGCACTTGACGCTGAAGACCTATCATTTATTTAATGTCAAAACAGGGCTAAAAGAAAAAAAAAGTTTGTGTTCCATTTGACATTACTGTTGATGACTACTAGTGTTGATCCTCCTTTTTGTTGATACCATTGTTTTTCCCATTAGAATAAAAATAAACTTGAAGAGAATATTTAAAAATCTAAAATAGAGCTAAGATTAAAAAGATGATAAATTTTCATTAAAAATGCCACTGAGTGAGGGACATACCTTGTGCAATGCACATCCCTGAAGATTATTACTTGATCTCAATCCCGTTTGCATGCACAGCACCGTATCAGTGAAGAACTCAGTCCTGACAGCCTTTGCTTCATTCATATTGTCAAGATATATACTGACTCTGCATTAGAATTCACACTATAAAAGCTGAAATGCAAGGCATAACCTTATCCCTCACAAATGCAGTTTGTTGGAGATATTTTCAAAGAATGCATCATAATATTGTTTTGCATGCTTGATCTACACACATAGAGAATTCAGAGCCCTAAAATCATAATCTTCTCTGGAAGAGCTTCTGCCAGACTGGTGGGGAGAAATATTTTGTAGAAAGATCAAAAGCAGCCTACCTGTAGCACAGGAGGTAAAACTCCTGCAAAACTTCGGAAAATTTTCAGACAGTATCAACGAATATTCTCAAATTAGACTGGAATGCTACATTCTTCCTGACAAGTATGACTTGTGGTGAATTACAGTGAAGGTTGAAACTGCAAATTTTCTTGAATTCCTGCAGATCCTATCCTGTTCTTTAAGTCCTAAGCATAATTTAAACTCTCGTTTATGCAATCCGGGATAAAATGAACATTTTAAACAATGGGTCATGCTCAAATTTTAATATACATTTTGGTTATTTAATTCCCACACAGATATATCCTTTGTTGACTTAATTGGTGCTACCTAGGGAAATTCTTTTTAGTAGACACAATACTTTTCCTTGTTGAAACATTAATTTCTCCTCTAATTCTTTAAAATACAATTTCTTAATGCCCATTTCTCAGTCAGTTGTTGACAGCAAGTCTGTATGGCTAAAACCAAAATATATTAACTCTAAAAGCTCTAATTTTTCTTAAACATTTTTATAAAAATCACTTATCCCTTTAGAAGTCAGAAAGCAGCATACTGCCTATCTGGATAATTATGTCAATCATAATGCATTCAAATTGCTATTTTACTTAGGTTTCATGAAACCTAACAAAGAAAACAATATTCCTTTTAGTCATTCCAGAACAAAAAATAAAGTGAAACTTGTAGATAAAGTTTCATTTGGAATATAACAACACAAGTTTTTCATTGAAAAAGATGTTACCAAATGAACAGAGAATTGCTCTTTGTTAGTGTCAATGAAACCATATTTAAACAAATAAAAGTATGAAGCTTTTACTTTTACAGTACTATACACTCTCTACATTAAAACTCTTTGATAATGAAATTAATTACAATTATCTCATCACAGCCTCCATTTAGTAGTAGGGCTGGAACTGTAAGATCAGTATTAATTCAAAGAGCTAAATTTTTTTGCACAAGCACAGGTTATTCCTTACTAGAGGAGTATAATGTTTGAATTTCATGTTTACTTTTTCTTTTCTAGGAAAAAATGGATGAATTGAGGGAAAAATGTCAGTATTCAAATAGAAATAACTTTTTATGGCTTATTAGTATTCAATTTTGTATGTGTTTTTATATAATATCTACCTGTTTCTCTGCAATGTAAGCTACATAAAGACATATTTTATATTTGAGGGTTATCTTGTGTATATCCATTCAGGATATTGTTTGGCAGATGATTATACATTAATTATGTTGTCCTGATAATTAGTTTTGTGCCCTATATCACTTCTATGTCACAACCCTTCTCTTTTGAGACTCTAATGAAGGTGGACAGTTATCTCTGAGTTCTAACACAGTATATGGCCTCTGCTACACATTTATTCTGCCTGATGCTGGGATTCTCTGACACCAATACTAGGGCACTGACCCACTTCTAGGTCACCCACAACACATCGCTTCAACAGCAGTGCTTTCACATGCCCTTCTTCTCTCTTTCTCTGTCCACTCTAAACAATGTGCCAGGATCATTATCTCAAGGATTACATTACCTGGTTTGAAACATATGTGGTGCTAAGTTTCTGCAAAATCTTTTTTTATCATGTGCCATGTTCACACTAACACTAATCATGTTTCAAATTTACATGATTTTTTACAAAAGATGTAGCATTATCCCTCTGTTCCTTTCTATTAGAAATTTTCAAGGTAAGGGTGAACACTGACATAAATGTTTGAGAAGATATGCAAAATAAAATGCAGTCATAATGCTGTTTAAACTTGGTACCACAAGAAAGTCTGTAATCTGCTTTTTGAGAATGGAAAACCTACCCATAAAACTGAAAATTCAGACAGACTAGATTCATTACCTTCCTGGTAAATTGATTTATATTATAAACCTTACATATCATCATTTTTATCAGTAGATAATACAGAACCAAAGTAGGCATTTGAGGTTTCATTGTAAGACTTACAAAGGTGTGTACTTAGTATGTTTCATGCAAATACAGATTTGATTTTGATCATTTTTCTGCTATTAACCTTTCTGTGAATGAAACTACCCATCTTGTTTGTCTAGTGCAGGAAAAAAGAAACAAATTTTTTACTTGAATAAGTGTCCTCTTATCTCTTAAAATTGTAATGGAAAGATTTATCTGCTTTTCACCTATTAATAAAATAAACTACAGTTAACAATGTGAAATTACATAGTTAAAATGTTCTGAAATTAGATCTCAAACATTTTCTTCACAAATACACAAGCATATATTTGCATAAGGTGCTTAAATATTAGATTGTGTTAATTGTACAATGTATGCATATTTCAAAGTGTCACACTGCATACCTTAAATATCTATCATTTAATTTGTTGATTATATCTCAATAAAGCTGGAAAACAGTCATTCAAAAGTAACCTCCATTAAATAGATACTCACCTAAATAGGAATAACATGTAATTTTTTAAAAACTAGATAAATGTTTTATCTACTGTTAGTTGAAACAGTGGTATAATAACTTCTTGTCCTTTGCTTTGGTAGACTTTGAAGAAGACTCGGATCAAAATACATATAAAATCTAAGTAAATTTTAAGAGTGAAATCAAAGTAATTTTTCAGATTTTCTACACAAATATAGCCTAATTTATTTAACCTACTTTAATCGATTTTTCTCATATATTTTAGAAAAGGATTGTGTGTGTTTGTGAATGTGTGTGTGTTCCCAGGCTGAGAAATTCACCTGCTTGTTATTCTTTCTGATTTTGTGCAGCTAAGTGCCTAGATATTCTGGAAAGGCCTGTCATAAATCAGAATCTGAGATCTTGCACCACTGGCAAAGAGGAAAACACTGAGTATTTATTGAATATTTTTCAGTTTGCAGAATTTCCTAAGATTATCAGACTTTATGGATTGTCTGTTAGATTCCACTCATTTAGAAACCTGATTTAAACCCAGACCAAGGAGCCCTTCATGCCATCTTTCATTGCAGCTACGGCTTCCTGCCTTTAGAGTGTCCCTGATCCTTCTCACATCTCTTTATATTATCCCTCTTCTTACCTGTTTTGTTTTCTTCCCTTCCTCACAATATTTTTATGTCTCATTGAAAACTCTCTTTTAGTTATTCATATTGTCTCTCCTGTCATCTCTCAGTCATTTTCTTTTGCCCTCTCACTTTGTCACTTTAGTTTTTATTTCCACTAACATATTCATCCTTGTAGTTTAGTCTGACCTTCCTCATTAAACTGTGTGTAGTTTCCAGTAACACGTTTCACTTCTTTAGTTAAATTTTTTCCTAAGTATTTTATCTTTTTGTATTGTTATTTTAAATGACTTTTTAAAATTTAATTTTCAGATTGTTCATTGCTAGTGTATTCAAATGCATATCACTATTATGTGCTCCTCCTCCCAAATCTATGTCTATTGTGTTTTATACATAAAACCATGTTACCATCACAGATGTTTTTGTTTCTTATAATCCAGTATAAAAGCTTTTAATCCTTTACACTTTAATTTATTAAAAAGAATGTTAGTTTATATATGAATCCTCCTTAATACATCTAGATGGATGCACATGATTATTGTATAATGGAAATAGAAGACATTGTACCATGAATTATTGACTCACTTCCTTTGCTCAAATTTCTAACCTTGTACCAAAGATTATTAATCTTTCAGACCTGAAATTTCTTTTTCTTATATAGTTATGGGTATAGGTAA
>RJWT010030047.1:0-14756 GCA_004365215.1 Cuniculus paca | reverse complement strand
CTGCTTCTCTGGCTTCAGTTTTGCTACTCTTTCCTGAAAAAGTAAAAAAGAGATTTTCCTGGACTCCTTTATGATTAACCATGCACTCTCCCCAGGGAGATTTATCTGTCCCCGTAGCCATAGGTCTCATTTTTATGCTCCCCTCCTTTTATGTTTCTAGCCGGGATATTTCTCCCCAGTGTCACACTCAAACTCTATGACATCTTCTGGGCATTTTCCAAGGACCTCGGCCTCACTATACCTGGAAGGAATGATTACATAGCCTTCTCCTGAAACCTGGCTTTTCTCCAGCATCTGCTATTTTATGATCCACCCAGGAGTTTAAACCAGAGTCCTCCTCATTCTCCCATCCATTCATCCATTGTATCCTGCTGTTTTAAACAATCCACCCCATCCTTTCCCACTGATTCACCCTCCTTCTGGCCGTGATGTCTCTAGAAGCCTCCTAATTGGTCTCCCAGCTGCCATCCCTGCCCCTCTTCACTCCATCACCCAGCTGGAGTGAATGTTTCACAGTGAACATTGGATCATTCCATTCCCTTGCCTCAAACATTTCATTAACTTCTCTTTGTTCTGAGAATAAAATCTCATCTTTTATACGGTGCAGTGAATGCTAGCGTGTGCTGCCTGATCCTCCTGTAAGACTAAGGCATTCATTCTCTAAGCTGTCAAGAATATTGATTGCTAAAGGCTCATGGGTGAGCACTGCCCTAGAAAGGGTGCTGGTGTGTTTCAGGTCATGTTCCTTTATCAGGAGAAGATCTCAAGTAACAGCTGGTCAGTGCAGAGGTGCACAGGTCTGCATCCTTTGCTTTACCCTGAATGTCTTTGAAAAGTCACCTAGTTTCATCTCCACCTTTGGGATCACAGAGGTTTCTATTGTCCCTCTGTTGTTATTTAGCTACTTCCTCTACTAAATTTGATTTTCCTCCTTCCCTTAATGCATCCTCAATAAAGTACAAAGATCTCTACTCAGAATTCATTTCCTGGGGAACCTGACATATAACATCACATTTCCAAGGTTTTCTGTGGTCTGGTTTCAGTACATTGTCTGGCATAGTGGAGATACTCAGGGAATACCATGGGTTGATTGGTTGGTTGGTTGATTGGAGCAGCAATCGTGAATCATGGGAAGTGAAAAGATAATCTTTTTCCTGTGGTTGGTGGGCACTAGGAATTCCATCCGGGACTCTGGGCATGTTCGTAGTAAGCCCAGGGTAGTAAATGAGCCCTGGGGACCTCAGGTAGCTCTTTAGCTCAAGAATGGGAATCTGCCATTAAGTGGTGGAGGGAAGAGAAAAAAGGAGTAGCAATGGCTTTCTTTTGTTAATACTTCTCTATTAGTACAGCATTTACCTTTGAATTGATTTTCTTGTCTTTTCTACTCTGCCAAGCCAGGAGCAAAGAGAAAAGGCAAGGTTTCAGAATGTGCTTTTGTCCTGCAACCAATGTAGCTCTTGCTGAATTTCACCTTTTTAAATGACTTGCTGTGGAAGCAGTCAGGGGAGACTGTTGGCAGGATTCCTTATGTAATTTGGTGTTAACCTGATCCCATCAAGCAAAGGGAAATGGCAGAAGTAACTGCGTCCTGAGCTTTGTTCACAAGTTTAGAGTTTGCTATCCTTTGTCTTGTCTCCGTGCTCTTGAATATGTTGTAATATCTGCATGCATTAGCCTTCTCTGAAATCTCTATCTCTCTTGACTCTATCTTTATTTACATGCTCTGGGATTCATCTCACATATGAACTCCTATAAGATGCCTCTGTAGGATAACATACCTTTCTTCAGTTGAATACACCAAATTGTTTTATAACTCATTTCTTTTCTTGCACTGACTACTAGGAAGCTTAATGCTCAATTTACAGTTTACTAGTACCCTGTTAAACATGTGTGCTGTGGCCATTAATCTTACTTTTGACTTCCTCTTATTTTGTTTGCACTTACTTTCTTTTTTCTTAATTTTCTTGTTAGCATAAATTTGTAATCTTGTGCTGATTCTTATCACTTTTTAAGTGAGAAAAGAGAAGTATTACAAAATTAAGCGTTTTAAATGATCACGAAGTATTGCAATTGACCAGATACTAAATCTGTTTTTTCTCCTGGTGTCTGAGTTTATGAAGAGAAGATGGTAACATCTTTTCATCTTCTACCTCAAATACCTGACACTTAGTAGGCTCTCAAAAATATTTACTGAGGGAATAGAGCAGGTTTAAGGTGAGACAGGGTGTGATTGGTGCTTTGGAGACCTTTTACAAACTTTGGATCTAGTATATAATGCAAAGAAAATGGAAAAACCCAGATTTTAAAAATATTTTATGCTAATAAGTTTATGAATGATTTCTTGGACAGAAGGTATGGAACAAGAAGGAAGGAATGAGGTCCAAAGATGGAAAATACTCCTTTTGAGAGTCGGACCCTCAACTTAGCTATGAATAAATGTTTTGTTGAATTGACAGAACAATCTCTAATTCCCAAATGTAGATAAAACATTGAACAACACCTAGTGACTTTTTTCTAAGAGTAAAGTACATTTTCACCTTCCCCATGAAAATGTGCTTTTTTCTTTTTATTTAACAAAGCTATGCAATTCAGATTCTTGACATTATCACATTTCATATGGACTATATCCCCTGCGAGAGTATATCTTGATCTCCATGTTATAGAGGAAACACTGGGAGCTCAGGAAGGTGAAGTAAAGTACTTGAAGTCACACAGATCAGGGTGAACTAGAATTTGACTCTCATCATCTGACACCCAGACTCACTCTACATTCTTTTTTCTTCCCTAAACCATTCTTCTGACTCTTTACTTCCTGATGCTTGTTTCCAGACTTTATTGTGGGAAAATTTTCAGGATTAGTGACTCCCCCAGGGAACATCAGAGTGAATGTATCATGGATCTTAATTGGGATAGTTTGCTTCCTAAGAGAGTTTTGTTAATGCCTGGAGATACTTTTGATTGTTGTGCCTGTGTGTGTATGCTTTCACATGAGACTGAGTATGCATGAATACCAGTGGCAGCTAATTCATAGAGGTCAAAGATGCTACAGAGCATCCCACAATGCATAGGACAGTACACCTAATCAAGAGTTATCTGCTAATTCAATAACACTGAGGTTAAGGAACGCCAACCTAAAGGTACTTCTCATTTTTCCTGACCCATGAGCAGCCTCTCCCTGGTCATGCCTAGATTGCACTTGCAGAGGAAATGGACCACACCAAGGGGCATTTCCTTTGTGTCCCAGCCTCAGTCCTCTATTTCCTGTGAGAAGCTGAAATACATAGTGACAAAGATAAATGGTCACATGGACAAAGGTGGTTCCCTGAAGAAATCCAAGATGCACCAGGGACCTCTTCAAAATGACCCATTTATTTCTCTTGTCTCAAAATAGTGGAACAGATATAAGCCACATTTATTGGTGTGGACCTGGGCTGAATTTAAGCAGGGGAAGACAATTTGTCATGGGTAGTTTGTGGGGACAAGGTTGACTCAGAATTTCTGTCAACTTGGAGACATATGGGTAAAATTTCTAAGAAATTAAACTGGATGTTATGCAATTAATCATTGTGTGGGGTCTGGGCAGCTTAACTTTGTATAATATTCTAGAATTCTGTCACCACCTTTTGATGTACCAATAATTTATTAAGCTAGTGTTAATTCAACTGCATGTGGCAAGCATTATCCATAGGGCTTTGAGAGTATAATCCCAGTTAATCTGAACCTCAACCAATGAAGTAGTTACCATCATTGTCTTCCAATATTGTCTTCATCCAGGGTCACCAAAAAATAAGAAACAGGAGTTGAGTCTTGATTCCTGTTCTGACCAACTCCATCATCTTAGCTCTTAACTGGCTGTTGACCTGAAGAATGGTTTTCAAAAAATTATTTGTGGTTAAAAAAAACTAAAAACTTTATAAGAATCTTATCTTCTAACTCATCCTGAAAAATAAGAGTATCTGTTAACACTGCACAATCAGCTGATACCGAGAATGAGCTGTGACTTTTAGACAGTACTCTTCATTCAGGTAACTGGCTTGGCCTACAAATACCTGAGATTTTGACTTTTAGTAAAAACCACCCCAGTGTGTGAATGGCATGAAGAAGAAAGAACAGTGACTGCATGTTTTATGAACATCATTCACTTGGGACCTGTATACCAGGCAACATGATTCAACCCATATTCTTGACCTTGACCAACTCCTCCTTGGGCCAGATGGTTAGGAGAGTTTATTGCCTATCACTATGACTTGAGGTACTTAGAAAAGTTGAGTCAATACCTCCTTAGAAGCCAGCATAAAGGCTCAGACACTCTTTACAAATAGTTCCTCAGTTTTTAAAAGGCCCAGAGTTTTTCAACTCCTAAAGTTATTGTTAAATTATGTGTCAGTTCCAGGTCAACCCTCTTGACTATTATAGCCATATGCTGATGTCCAGAGGGAACAAAATCAGGTAAGGAGCCCCTTCCCTTAGAGGAAATCTGACTTAACAAGGCTTACTTATTTGTCTATATGCCACAGGCTAAAATAGCATCATCTTTTCCCATACATAAACAATGTGTATATGTGTATTAAATTGCTGTGCACACTTTTAAGTCCTGGTGAATGCAGAAGAACAAATGACTCAGCTTTACACAGAGACTTAGAAGAAACATTTATCTGTCTTGCATTAAACATAGGGTTTGGTGTACTCTAGGAGAGACACCTCAAGGGGATATTTTTTCCATAGTGTCATTGATTCAATTTGCTTGCAAGTTAAAGGTCACAAACTCTGATGATGATGATGAAGAAGATGATGATAAGATAATCATGCTAAGAGAGCACCTGTCTTGTGCTATATTAGATGATTTATAAGTGTTATCTCTAATTTTCATAACAATTCTTTATAGTTGGCCTTATTTGTATTTTGAGATGAGAAAATTGAACTTCAAAGAAGTTACATGCTGCAGGTCACAAGTTAGAAAAAACCATAGCTGGTATTCAAATGTAATTTTATTTGTTTCCAAAACTTCCCATCTTACATACACGTAAACTCTCCAACAATTTGAATTAAACTACTTGGCCTCCCAAGAGTACAATTTGGAAGAAATCCATCAGTTCCATTTCCTAATTATCCAGTGAAAATCTATGAGTCCAGGAAACTTCAAGCATTCATCATTGTATAAGGCTTGGGCAACTTGAAGAATTGGCTTAAGGATTCATTGAGAATGACACAGAGCAGAGAGAAGTTCAGGAGTGGGAAGGGCAGCTCCCCTCCTCCTAAGATCATGCCTAACAAGTAACTCCTCTCCCTAAGGTTCCTTTAATTAGGAAAACTCAGAAAACTCATTCTACAAGTTGCTAAATGGTTTAGTGCCTGCTTTGTGTTAAGAAATGTTAACCTTTTATCCAGAGGAGCTCAATTAGCACAAGTCAACCAGTGGTTGATAATAGTCAAATAGAATGATTACTGAATAACAGACTATTTTCATTTCACAAGATCATTTGTTAAGAGGAAGAGACTTTTCTTTATCTTTAATTGAAGAGAGAAGAGATGCCCTGAATGCAAATCTTAGCTTTAGTGATGATAGGGAAGTCATCCGTGGGAAGGTGCTCTCTTTCAGAAATCTTTTCTTTGATGCTGGGATAGAAACAGGTGTTAAATAGAGTCTCCTTCACCTCTTTTTGCCTTTTTTCCCCCTGTCCTCATCTGTTTCCCCATCACCATAGTTGTTGGCTTTCCCTAAGGTTTTGGGCCTGATCACAACAAATCCTGGCTCCAAAGTGTTAAAGGAATGTCTAAGGCCTGAGTTACATGACATAAAGAGAGAAGACAAAAGACCCTTGTGCTTCTCTCAGCTGGGAGTAAGGAGGGAGGTGCTGACCTCTGACCTGAGATGCACTTCTGACCTCAAACCTGGGAGATAAAAGGGATTTCCATTTCTCTACCATCTTCCCTCTATGAGGCCCTGGGTTTGGTGATTTGGCCTGCCCAGCAGCCTCATGACAAAAAGTGTTATTGTCTGCAATAGACAGACAAGAATGCAAAGACTTATTTATCTGTAGTGTTACAGTGGTGCCGAATGCAAATCTAGATCTCTTTCTATGTCATGGTTTTCTAGTCCTCTTAGAAGGACGCCTTTATCTACTATTGTGCCCTATTCTAATCAAAGATTCTGTTTCCCTACAGAGGTGTCAGGAAGGATGAAAAGGATGCAAAAAATAATTTAGGGGAAAGTTGAATAGAATAAAGGAATAAGACACTGAAAAAATGCAAGAGATTATGGAGTGTCTGATCCATTGACAAGGACTGATCAGACTCCTGGATAACTGTGTGGGGAACAGCAGGGAATAAGAAAGACAGAAGACAAATTTCAAGGTACAAGGTAACTGGGGGAGGAGCTTGACTCTAGTGGACAGGCACACCCATCTCTGCAGTCAGTCCACTTTTATCAGCAAGCAAGGAGCATAGGAACATGGGGGAGGGGGTGTTCGTGCTTTTCCTGGAACAATGACTGTGGTAGACAGGGAAAAGTTAACAGAAAATAAGTTTTTCTCTGTACCCAGATGCCTATGTCCTTTACATTGTCCTCAGTAGATGTTATCTTACCTTAAGAGCACTGCAGTTACAAGACTTCTCTGTGCAGCAGGGAAGCACAACAGCCTTCTGCATGCTTCTGTTCCTAAACCAAGGTCACACTGGCCTCGAGACCACAGGGCTCCAGTCACGTAGCCTGGTCACCAGCATAATAAAATGTTATTTTATATCCCCTGGCCCCCAACATCCATATCATAAAGAATGAATCATGAACTTTGCTATGGGCAGACTAGGTGTTAAGCGTTATTGAGTGCATTTCCTCATTTTATCCTTTGGCAACCTGTGATGCTGATTCTCTGAGTGAGTGGTTTGTCCACATGATACGACTATTGCATGGAAGTTGAGGACTGGACACACATAAACCAGTTCCAAAGCCTGTACTCTTCTCATTGATCCCTGGACTTTGCTCTGTGGGAAAGAAATCTGTTTTTTTCATTTGAGGTTTTCCAAAAGGTGCTCTACTCATCAGCATTTCAAGACTCAGAAACAACCTACATCTTCATTCATTAACCAGTACATACCACAACACCAAATGTTGGTGATTATGTGGAACAACTCAAACTCTCCTACATTATTTGTAAGGCTATGAAATGGTCCAAGTACTTTGGAAAAAGTCCAGGTCATTTCTTTTTTAAATTTTATTTTAAAGAGATTAAAAGAAAACAAAATAATAGAAGCAAAACAAAACAGTAGAAATGATACAGAATTTCAAAACAAGCAAATAGGAAATTAACAATAGTCACAATATTGCATATTGTTACCTTCAAAATAGTTCTTCAGATTATAAGATATGGGCATGCAAAACAGATCAAACAATATAAGCAATCACAGTTTCTTCCCTGAACAAATAGCATCAATAGTACAATTACCTTAGCTATCTTTTGTGTGTGTGTGGTGTGTGTGTGTATATATATATATTTTTTTTTCCCCTTCCTTCTTTTCTCTTTTCCCCCACCCCAGGTGTTTTTTTCTTTTTGAGTAGTTTGATTGTCTTTCACAATATCTATGGTGTCTTTTGAATATTATTTAATCTTTCAGTTTCTTACATGAGGGAGATAATACAATGTTTACACATGTGAGTCTGATTTATTTCACTTATGAGTATGGTCTCTAGTTGCATCCATTTACCTATGAAAGCCTTTAGTTTGTCCTTCTTTATAGCTGAGTAGTACTCCATTATATAAAAGTAACACATCTTTTTTATCCGTTCCTCAGTTGATGGGCATTAGGGTTGTTTCCAGTGTTTAGCTATTACAAATTATGCTGCTATAAATATAGGTGCACATATATTGCTGTGATATGATTTTTTAATTATTCTGGGAAAATACCCAGAAGGGGAATAGCTGGATTGAATGGAACTTCTAATCCTAGTTTTTGAGGAATCTCCACATTGATTTCCAGAGTGGTTGCACCAGTCTACGCTCCCACCAACAATGGAGAAGGGTTCGTTTTTCCCCAGAGTCCTGCCAGTATTCATTATTGCTTGATTTCTTGATGATAGCCATTCTTTCTGGAGTGAGGTAGAATCTCAGTGTTGTTTTAATTTGCTTTTCTTAAATGATCAATGACGTTGAACATTTTTTCATATATTTAATTGCAGTTTGCATTTCTCTTCATCTGAGAAGTATTCATTTCAGATGCCCATTTTTGGATTGGGTCTTTGAATTTTGGGGGATGGATTTTTAAAAATTCTTTATATGTTCTAGATAGGAGTCCTTTGTCTGAGGGACAGTTGACTAAGGTTTATTTCCAATTTGTGGTTTCCTTTTAACTTTGTTAGTGATTACTTTTGACATGCAAAAACTTTTTAATAAGGTGAGGTACCAGTTGTTGATTCTGCGAAGTATTTCCTGTGTAGTTTGATTTTTGTTCATGAACTCTCTGCCTACCCCTGTCTTCAAGATTTCTACCTCCCTGGCCTTCCAGCAGATTTAGTGTCTCTGTTTTAATATTTAGATCTTTGATCCATTTTTGACTTTATTTTAGTGCATGGTGATAGACATGGGTCTAGTTTTAGTTTTCATTATATGGAAAGCCTGTTTTTCCAGCAGCATTTATTAAAGAGGCTGTCTTCTTCCTGTGAACATGTTTGGCCTATTTGTTGAAGATGAGGTAGCTGAGTGTGTCTGTAGTTGTAGCTGCATCTTCTAATCTATTCCATTGATTTTCTGGTATTTTTTTTCCAGTAAGATGCTGATTTTATCATGGTAGCTTTGTAGTTTAATTTGATCTGGGATTATGATGGCTCCTGTGAAGGCAACAAGGAATATTGTCCTTGTTGCCCAGAATTGCCTTTGCTGTTCTAGGTCTCTTCTTGTTTCAGACGAATTTTAGGAATGATTTCTCTAGATCTGTGAGGTATGCAAATGGTATTTTGATTAGAATTGCATTAAATCTGTATAACAGTTTCAGGAGTATGGCCATTTTCACAATGTTGGTTCTTCCTAGCCATGAACAAGGGCTGTCTTTCCATTTTGTAAAATTCTCTTCAATTTTTTTTTCAGAGTAGTGCGATCTTCAATGTATAGATCTTTTACTCTCTGTGTTAGATTGATTCCTAAGTATTTCATTTTGTTTTGGGTGCTATTGTGAAGGATGTGGTTTCCTTTATAGCTGTCTAAGTGAGTTTATTGTTTGTGTACAGAAATGCTACTGAATTTTGAGTGTTGATTTTGTATCCAGCTACATTGCTGAATTGGTTATTACATCTAGAAGTCTTTCAGTGAAGTTTTGGGGGTCTTTTATGTACAGTATGATGTCATCTGCAATTAATGATAATTTAACTTCTTCCTTTCCTATCCTTATTCCTTTTATTTCTGTTTCTTGTTTAATTTCTCTGGCTAATGTTTCCAGAATTATATTGAAAAGGAGAGGTAATAATGGACATCCTTGTCTTGTTCTTGATTTTAGGTTGAAAGCTTTCAGTTTTTGTCCATCTAGTAAGATGATGGCTCTTGGTTTGTTACATATGGCTTTTATCAGATTGAGGTAAAGACCATCTATTCCAAATTTCCATAGTTTTTATCATGAATGAGCGTTGGACTTTGTCAAAAGCTTTTTCTGCATCTATTGAGATAATTGTGTGATTCTTGTCTTTGACTCTGTTGATACGGTGTATGATATTTGATTTGCATATGTTGAAGCAGCTCTGCATTCCTGGGATGAATCCCACTTGATTATGGTGAAAAATCTTCTGGATGGTTTTCTGCATTTTGTTAATTAGCATTTTATTCAGGATTTGTGTATGTATGTTCTTTTTTAAAATTTTTTTAATTTTGAAGAGAATAAAACAAATACAAAATAAAACAATATCCAATCAAAGCAAAACAAAGAATGTGATACAACACTTCAAAACAAAATAAAAATAAACCATCAATGGTTACCATATTGCCCCCTGCTATCTTCAAAATAACTTCCCATACCATCTGGCATAATAAAATCAAACACAACTGAACAGAATAAAACCAATCAAAACAAAACAATGAAAATAGTACAGCACTTCAAAACAAGGCAGTTGAAATACCACAGTGGCTACCACAATGCATCTTGTTATCTTCAAAGTAGCTGTTTATATCATCAGACTTAATAAAACAAAACAAAACAAAATAGAATAGCCAATTAAAACAAAGCAATGAACATAATACAAGACTTCAAAACAAGATGAAAGGAAATCAATAATGGCTACCATAATGCCTCTTGTTATCTTGAAAATAACTGCCCATATCCTCAGGTATAATACAATAAAATAAAACAGAATAGAATAAAACCAATCAAAAGAAAACAATGAAAGCAATACAGGACTTCAAACAAGACTGTAGAAATGCAACAGAGGCTGCCATAATGCATCTTTCTTCAAAGTAGTTGCTTACACCATCACACATAACAAAATCAACCAAAGCAGAATATAATAAAATCAATCAAAAGAAAACAAGTAAAGCAATAAAGGCTTTGGGACAAGATAATAGGAAATCAATAATGGCTGCTATAATCCATTTTGTTATTTTTGCAATAGCTGTCCATGCCATCAAATATCATAAAATCAAACATAACTAAACAATAAAACCAAACTAAGCAGAACCATGAAAACAATACAGGGCTTCAAAACAGAATGATAGATTAACAATGGCCATTGCCTTTCCCCTGTAAACATCTCCTCCCCTTTCACCTTCACAACCTCTATATTGTATTTTGGATCCCACTAATCTCCCCAGTTTCTTATACTAGGGAAACAATACAACGTTCACCCATGTGACTCTGAACCCTTTCACCCATGAGCATGCTCTCAAGTTGTATCCATTTACCTACAAGATTCTCAAGGTTATCTTTCTTTATAGTTGAGTAGCTTTCCATTGTATAGAAATGACACATCTTTCCTTTCCATTCTGCAGCTGATGGGGAAGCTACTCCTACTGTTTTGTTCTGGTTCCCTGTCACATAGAGCATTGTTTTCTCTCCTTTGACTTTTAATCTATGAATTTCCTTTTGAGTTAAATGTGTTTGTTGGATAAAGCATATTGATGGATCTTGTCTCCTGATTCACTCTAACTGTGTTTCTTTTTATTGGTGAATTGAAGCCATCTACATTAATGGTTATGGCCAACATGCACTAGCTCATCTCTACCATGCTATTTTCCTGCCATTGGCTGTGTATTTTTCCCTTCCATTCTATTGTCTGTCCTGCTTGATCCCCCTCTGCTCCTGTTCCTGGAACCATGGTCTTTATCTCTTTCTAAAATGTCCTTCAGTATTCTTTGTAGGGTTGGTTTGGTGGTCATGAATTCCTTCAGTTGTTTTTTGTCATGGAAGTATCTTGTTTCTCCATTAATTTTCAAAGACAGTTTTGCAGGGTACATCAATCTGGGTTGGAAGTTGTTCTTTTAGGACTTGAAATATTTCACTCCAAGCTCTTCTTGACTTGATGGTTTGTGTTGAGAAGTCTGTTGTGATTTTGATGGGTTTTCCTTTATAGGTGATCTGTTTCTTTTCTTGAACAGCTTTTAAGATTTTATTCTTGTTTTGAATTTCTGGGATCTTGATTATTATATGGCTCGGTGTAGATTTATTTTGGTTATGGCTAACTGGAGTTCTATATGCTTCACTTATCTGAATAGCATGTCTTTCTCCCATGTTTGGGAAGTTTTCTGCTAGTACTTCTGTAAATAGAATTTTAATGTCTTTTGTGTTGACCCCTGCTTCTTCATTGATACCTATCACTCTTAAATTATTTCGCTTTGCATCATCTTGCAGTCGTTCAATTGTTGTTTCCTGGTTCCTCATTATTTTTAAGAGGTCTTTCCTTTCCCTTCACAATCACAAGCTGCACATCTGTCTTCAAGGTCTGAAAGTCTATTTTCAGTATCTTTCAAGCAATTTTGCCAGCTTTCAGTGGAGTTTTTAATTTCATGGATATCTCTTTGAATCTGTTTCATGCATTCAAAATCTCTCCTATAATGTTCATTCATGGTTTCCTTCATTTTCCTTTGCTCCTCTATTTTTTTAATCTATGTCTTTAAAGAAGCTTAGCAAATCTTTTATTATGTTTTTCATTTCCTCTTTTACCTGAGATAGTATTTCTGTTCTAATTTCTTTTATAGCCCATGGAGTTGTCTCTTTACTTCAGTTGCCATCACTGCAAAAACTTCAGGTGTGTGACTCCCAATCTCTTCCATGTTTTCATCCCCTGGACTTGCTCTGCTTGGGTTGGAGTCCAGGGATTGCCTTTTGTTTCTTCGCCTTGACATTTTCCTGGGTTCTTCCAAAGAAGTGGATAGTGGGGTCCAAGGTACTTCCCACTTTGGCTACAATTTCTCTGGTGTGTGACTGTTTGGTTTTCATGGCCAGTGCTGGCTATGGGTATCCAATGGTGGCCACTGGGTGCTCTGGTGCAGGGCCTGCTTCTGTTTCTCCCAGCCCTTGCTGGTCACTGGGGGCAGAAGCATCCTGATAGCTGCTGGAATGCATGCAGAGCTGGGCCTGCCTCTGCCTTCCCTCTGAGCTGGTTACCTACAAGAAGTGTCTCCCTTTGTGTCCTGGAATGCATGCAGAGCACAGCCTGCCTCTGCTTTCCCTCGGAGCTAGTTATTGGTGAGCAGTGTCTCCCTTTGTCTGCTGGAATGTGCACGGAGCAGGGCCTGCCTGTGCCTTCTCTGTGATCTGGTTACCTGTGAGCAGAGTCTCCCTTTGTTTGCTGGAATGCACATGGAATAGGGTCTGCCTCTTCCTTCCCTCTGAGGTGGTTACTGGAAAGCAGTGTCTTCCCAATTTACTTCTTTACAATGCTGTAGTAAATGGTAATGCTTATAGGAATTCAATGGGATGTCCCCATTGGTAGACTTCGTGAACTGCGGGTTACCTCTTTTTTTTTTTATTTTAAAGAGAATAGAACAAAACAAAACAAAACAGAACAAAACAAAGCTAAAGAAAACAGAATAGAGTCAAACATAATATAGCATTTCAGAACAGAACACTGCAATCTATACGGGTTTTCAAAATATAAAAACAGGAGATTAACAATGGTTATCCTAGTGTCTCTTGCTTTCTTGAAAATGGTTGTTCATACATTTACAGACAATAAACTCAAAAAAACAAAGTAATATAAAACCAGATAAAACAAAAGAGCATTACAGGCCTTCAAGTTGGACAACAAGAAACCAGCAATGGCTACCATAGGGTCCAATTTTTCAAAACAGCTGTTCCTATCTTCTCACATATTGCCTTCAAATAGTAGGAAAGGGACTTAAACCAATCAAATCAAAGAATAAAAGCACCATTGGATTTCAGAACCATTTCTCCATATTTATCAGGAATTTTGTATCTTATTGAGTCTTTCAGTTTCTTACACTAGGGAGACAATGCGGTGTTTACACATGTGTATTTGGTTTATTTCACTTATGAGTATGGTCTCAAGTCTCATCCATTTACCTATAAAAGTCTCCATGTGATCATTTTTTATAGCTGAATAATACTCCATTGTATAAAAGTACCACATCTTCTTTAACCATTCCTCAATTGATGGGCATTTGGGTTGTTTCCATGATTTGGCTATTACAAATTGTGCTGCTATAAACATGGGTGCACATATATCACTGTGGTAAGATGATTTCACTTCTTCTGGGAATATGCCCAGAAGTGAAATAGCTGGGTCAAATGGGACTTCCAGTCCTAGCTTTTTAAGAAACCTCCAGACTGACCTCCACAGTGGTTGCACCAGTCTGCACTCCCACCAACAGTGGAGAAAGGTTTCTTTTTCCCCACAGCCTCTCCAGCATTTATCGTTGGTGGTTTTCTTGATCCTGGCCATTCTTTCTGGAGTGAGATGAAATCTCAGAGTTGTTTTAATTTGCATTTCTCTAATGAACAATGATACTGAACATTTTTTCATGTATTTATTTGCCATTCATATTTATTCAGCTGAGAAGAGTGTTTTCATCTCAGATGCCCATTTCTGGATTGGGTCTTTGAATTTTGAGGGCCTGATATTTTTTAATTCTTTATATGTTCTAGTTAGAAGACCTTTGTCTGCAGGGCAGTTGACTAAAATTTTTTCCTAATTTGTGAGTTTTCTTTTCAGTCTGTTGGAGATTTCTTTTTAACAAGACAAGATCCCAATTGTTGATTCTGGGAAGTGTTTCCCGTGCAGTTTGACTTTTGTTCATGAATTCTCCACCTACTTCTATGTTTTCAAGATTTCTACCTACTTTGTTTTCCAGCAGATTTAGTGTTTCTCTTTTAATGTTTAGATCTTTGACCTACTTTGACTTTAGTTTAGTGTATGATGGCAGGCTTGGGTCTAATTTTAGTTTTCAGCATATGGAAAGCCAGTTTTTCCAACACCATTTATTAAAGAGGCTATCTTTCTTCCAGTGAACATGTTGGGTCCCTTTGTCAAAGATAAGGTGGCTGAATGTGTTTGTACTTGGGGTTGTATCTTCTAATCTATTCCATTGATCCTCAGGTCTGTTTTGATTCCAGTACCATGCTGATTTGATTATAGTAGCTTTGTAGAATAATTTCAAGTCTGGGATTGTGATGCCTCCTGTCCTGCCCTTGTTGTCCAGAAGCGCCTTTGCTATTCTAGGTCTTTTGTGGTTCCAGATGAATTTTAAGAATGCTTTCTCTAGATCTGTGAGGTATGCTAATGGTATTTGGATGGGAATTGCATTAAATCTGTATAATAATTTCGG
>RJWT010030046.1:0-14746 GCA_004365215.1 Cuniculus paca | reverse complement strand
TTGGTTTTATTCTATTCTGTTTTATTTGACTGTATTATACCTGAGGGCATGAGCAGTTATTTTGAAGGTGACAAGAGGCATTATGGTAGCAATTATTGATTTACTTTAATCTTGTTATGAGGTCTTGTATCATGTTCATTATTTTGTTGCGACTGACTATTCTATTTTGTTTTGTTTGTTTTTATTATGTTTGATGATATAAACAGCTACTTTGAAGATAACAAGATACATTACGGTAGCCAATGTAGTATTTCAACTGCCTTGTTTTGAAGTCCTGCATTGCTTTCATTGTTTTATATTGACTGGTTTTATTCTGTTCTGTTGTGTTTGATCTTATTATTCGTTATGGTATGGGAAGTTATTTTGAAAATAACAAGGAGCAACACAGTAATCATTGCTGGTCTATTTTTGTTTTGTCTTGAAGTCTTGTATGACATTCTTTGCTTTGTTTTGATTGAATGTTCTGTTTTATTTTGTATTTGTTTTATTCTCTTCAAAATAAAAAAAATAAAAAAATAAAAAGGGGTGAAGATGCAGCTCAGAGCTCCACATGTTCAATTCCTAGCATTACAAAAAAAATTCAGAATCTATGAAAGTCTATTTTATGGACCTTAATAAATTCCTTGGGCTTTGATTGTAAGGTTTTCCTCTAGAATAAAAGATTTTTCTTACATTTCTAAAGCAAATTACTTGCTATGCATTCCTTTTATGAATTTGTCTCTCAAATTAGTTTTGCAGGTGGTAAAGAGATACATTTATTATAATTTCTGCTCATCAAAATAAAATATATACAATGATAATACAATACTCTTTAAGTTAATGATACTTTACCCATACCTGCTCGATATAAATTAAATGTATTATAAGCCATTTCATATATATCATAATTCCATACTACATAAATGTAATTCTTAGGTACACCTAAAGTCAAATACAAATATTTAAGATTAAAAAATTAATTCTCTGCTTCCCTTCCTTTTTTTTTTTTTTTTTCTTGAGACAGAGCTTTTCATTATGCGGTTCAGGCTGGCCTTGAACTCACTTTGTAGCCCAGGCTAACCTCAAACTTGCTGTGATCCTCCTTACCTCAGTCTCCTGAGTGAAATGCACCCACTTCCTCTCCTTTTTTTAACTCCTTATAAAGTGAACTTTCTGAAACAAGAATAAGAAAATACCTATATCTCAGGGCAGCTCTGTAATTATATATTTTTATTTTTTTCTTTCATGCATATAAACCCTATATTGTTCTGTTTATAATACATAAATGAAAATTATTCATCTGTTTCCACTGATGCATATTTACTCCTTAATAATACGAAATATTTTGCCGTATATATGGAGGCAGGTGGACATTGACATTAGTTTTACTTACAGTTTTCATTTTTATTTATTGGGGAGGAAATATTTCTTTGTTCTCCAACAACATTCTGATATCTTTGAAAAAAGAAACACTGGTGGTTGGACAAAAGGCCCAGCACTAGAGAGGGTAACAGTAATAACATGGTTTGGGAAAAGTCGAAGTCAAAATACAAGGATCTTCCAACTGTGTCTCTGAGAGATGAAGGAAGAGACAGAATGAAGCTCAAATACCGATATATGCTTCTGTGTTCCATCTCAGAGTTCCTTTAGGCTAACTTGGATCTCTGATAGATTTACTGGGAATACAGCGGAGAGAGAAGATTTGATGGGGAGACACCTACCCACATTATGGAAAGTCACCTGCCCTAGGTATATTTTGGATGTAATTCAAATGTCAGTCACATCTAAAAAATACCTTCATAGTAAGATCTAGCCTAATCATTAAACAAAAATCAGGTGCCATAGCCTAGCCAAGTCAACATATAAACCTAGTCATCACAGATTAAGATTTCCTAGCATATACATTTATATTTCTAGATTTAAGCAATTAATCTACAAGAACAGTTTATATTGGAAGAGCGAAAATGGACTCTGCCTCCTTCATGAAAGAAAATGTAAGTTCTCCCTGGAAAAGAAAGAGATTTTTTAAAAAGGGGATAAAGATTTGAAGCCATTAGTAAATTTATGTACAACGTCATTTCCAAGAATCTTCACTGTATCTTTGTGCCCTGTGAGGTCCACTGCTGCACCTGTGGGCCAGGCCTGGTTGGGACTCAGACTACTGCCCTTCTGTCCTCTGGACATGTGGTTCTCTGTGAAGCTGACCTTGGAGACCTCTGGCCATCACAGACTGAGTGCAGATGTAATGATTTGTCAAGACTACGAACGATGTCACCAAAGTCAGTCCCTTCCAGAATCCTTAAGCTGATAATTATCAGTGACTCATCTCACGCAAGAACCACAACTATTACACAATGCAATGCCTCCCTTCTACTTGTGTTGTGTCCTAAATTATCATTGGAATGTCATGCTGCACTCTGATAGTGTCTGTCTCCACTGCCTGACTCCATCAGTCTTGCATGGAATTGTCTAGATCTCCAGTCTGCCAGTGAGATCTGCCTCCCATGGTCACCTGCACACATTGTGTGATCCAGGGTTCTCCATTATCACAGCCGGATCACAGGCTTCTTTGCTGTTTTTGTTATTGCTGCTGCTGCTGCCGCCACTGCTGCTGCTGCTGCTGCTTAGTGTACAATTCCAAAGCACAAGATTTAAGAGAAAGAGTGGTGTGCAAAGGACTAAGAAGGCAAATGAACATCACCTCAAGCTGGGTTTGGTACCAAGTACTAGATCTTGCTGAAACATGCCCTGGAAGAACCTCGAAAGTCCTCCTCTAAGCCATCTGTCTCAGGGAAAAAAGAGAGGAAAAGTTGCCCACCAGCTCCCATCAAAACGTCACTTGTAGCAATCCTTCCAGGCTGTGTCTCTGTGGGTGGGGCCCAGTAGCATCACATGCCTCTGTGTCACCATAAACTTCTGAAGCAAAAGGTGAGAGGCTAACGTTGTCCTCCGTGCTCACGGTGGTGCTGGCTGCTGTCCAGGCTCTCCAGCTAGCACAGCAAAGGCCACGGAGCTGGAGCAGGGAGAGAGGGTGTGGTGTTTCCCAGGGGGGCGCTGACAGAGCTGTTTCCTCCAGTTGGTGTGGTTTCCATGTACACACAGGGCCTGGCCTTGGGCTGGTGCTGACCTTGTCTTCCTTGAGTCAGTTGATAAATGGTTGATTTCATGAATGATGGAGTGAATTGCTGAACCTTTTATTTTAAGATCACTTTTTCCTCTGTCATTTTCCTATCACTGACACTCTGAGTGCAGTTCCAGACCTCATCAGGGTGTGGGACACAGCTAGTGTACTCGTAAGACCAGAAAAACACTTTCTACCCAACGCTTTCCCATCAACAAAGCGTGTGTGCTCTGTGTCTGCGTGGCACAAGGAGAAAGGCCACCCTTTGTATTGCCATGGCCATTAACCTAATTTCCCAGGCCAAAGGATAGGGTCTGTGATCTAATTCTCAATCTACCACAGGATTGAGATGAGGACCAAATCATCTTAGAGGATCTGATAATCTCGTTTCGATCGATCAGTTTTCTGGGCAGTATCCTTTGGTTGAGACTTTTCAGATAAGTAAAGAAAATTGGGTTGAAAGCAAAATGCTTCTCTCTAAAATGTGGCTCACACATCGCCCATTCAGCCTGCGGGCAGCTGGCCGGCCTCTCCTGGGGCATTTGGGGCCCACAGAGGGGCACTTACTGTACTCCCGCAAAGCCCTCCGTGCCACAGCTCAGTGCATAAAACGCCGCAGTTTCTCCCAGTGACTGCTTGAAATAAAATAATCTATGATGCATGAACAAGTCTAAATGAAATAATAATATCCTTAGCAGTGAAAAACGGATTGGTAATACAGTAATTGAGCAGATTTATTGCCATCTCCTTGAGCTAGCCTGCTGAAACAGCCGGCTATTTTATTTAATCTCATATCAGAGGAATTACTGGCTGGTAATCCATTGTTAAACATCATTTAGAATGATGGATGAAAATGTCAGCTTTTCCAACATAATCAATTCATATCTCATTAGCACATATTATTTATGATTCTCATAATGGGACCTGCAGGGGTCTCCAGGGGGAGATGGAGACCTCAGCTGTTGTCGAAATGAGATGAGATATACTGTAGCTTATGAGTTAATAACTGCATATAAAAAAATACTTCTCCACAGTATTGATTGTTCTTACCATTTTACGAATGAATTGAGTGACTGGGCCGCCCCCCTCGCTGTGTCTGGCAGCATTTTCTCCTATGATTTTTTAGATTAGTCGTTTAGCTAGAAATATTTAAAAAATAATAATGCAGGCCCTATTTTAGAAGAATCTACCTGTAGTAGGGAAGCAAACCCTTGAATGTCAAGTACCAGGAAGCCTGCTGCAGCTGTGTGGCTGCCTGTTAAGGACCGGGCACCCTTTCCCCCACTGCCTATGAAGATAAATCGGCGTATTTCTTTGGCTCCAGCCTGGTTGATTTTTAAGGACACTCTCCTGCGTGCTGCCTCCAAGACCAATGAAAAGCAAACCTTGATTCATGGTCTTTCTGCCGCTGACGGTGCACCAGTAATCATGGTTACAGTGTCAACTGCTGTCTCAATTAAACCACATTTGAGAATCATTTTATGCTTCAGCTCATAAACATCAATAAAGGAAAATGAGTAATAAATGACTGTCGAGAGTACAAAGGACCAGCTCATATTTCAGATGAAAATGAAGACAAAATGTAGCTTTTATTTGCCTGTGGAATTCCCATTAACTGCATCACTGACAAGAGAGGGGTGGATCAATAGCCGGCCGGCCGCAGAAAACCGTTTCTGGCTGTTCAGCAGCCAATGCAAAAGGAAAACTGTCATATTGTGATCTTTATCAGGTAATCTTCATTACCGCAGACCAGTGATATATGTATATGCTGGGCAGCTCGGGGCGCTTCTAATTCTTGGTTCTATTTGTGGTTTGAGTGTGAAGTGATCACAAATTATTTGTTTACGGTGATGAAAAATCTTCAATGTTCATCCTTTTATTCTTTCTATAGGTAATCTATATCCAGGAACTTTCTCCCAAGACTACCTTATTCACTCTGGATTTTTAGGAAAGTATTACATCAAATCTTACTTTCATGCCTCCTCTGAGTGAAAAAGATTCTGTCAAGACTGCTGCAGGGGGCTGATAGAGCAATTCACGATCTTCTTCTTCAAGTTCTTGATGGAAATTTGGTTTTCTTTGTGAGTTGCTGATCTCCCTTTAATTGAACAGAAAGTGCTGCTGGCCATAAGGAATAGAGATGAATGCTTCGTGTGACATGCAAATACAGCAAAACTTGTTTCTTTTGCATTATGAGTGCCTGTGAGAAAAGAAAAGGCAAAAGAAAAGAAGACACAATCTATTAAGTGAGAAATAGGATCACTCATTTTGGGAGAAGCCCTTGTACGTGTACATGAATGTCATTCTAAAGAGTGAATTTTGATTTCATGAATTGAGCAGGGTAAGATATCAGGCCCCATAGAAACATGGGAAGTACAGGTTTGTTATCTGTACTTAAGCTCATGATCATAGTTTTCAGTATCAACATGCCCCTTTTGATACACATATTTCCTCTCTTCTTTGTTACCATCAGAAGCCAAGTCTTATCTTGGTAAATATAAATTTAACAGAGGTGTCAAATTTCTCCTATAATATGAAATGTGAAGCTCAGAATGTGAAGGATACAGAGAAGATATTAATTTAGAATATAATTCACACAGAAGGTACAGCAGATAGTGTAGTAGGTCATGCATTGACTAGAATATTTCCAAATACAGACCCCTATCAGTGCATCTCTGAAGCCATCTAGCAGTTCTGGTGTGCCAACTTCTATGTGGTCTCCTCCTTATTTTTTAGTCATTGGTATAAGAATAGTAGTGAGCAAGATGCCTTAATCTTGTGTCACTTCCTCTGCATCTTCAAGGAAATGTAATTAAAGAGGGCCAGTTAATCAATTTTTAAATATAGTTTATATAACCTCAAAAGACTCACAAGAAAGATTTTGGTGGTTTTTTTTGTCTTTTTTTTTTAAGAAAGAATGATCACTAAATAAAGAAAAAGCAACTTCTTATAATAAGACTGCCATACCCACCTGAAGCATAAATTATACTGCAGGCCAAAAGCAATATGTTCAGAAATTGGCCAGAGTAGGCAAATGCTGAACTTTGCCATTATGCATTCACTCCACTCAAAAGTGAATAAATATGATCACCGCCATTTACCTCCAAAAGGGATCTTGGAGAACTACAGTACTTTTTCCACCACTGGTTTTAGAAAAGAGACTTTTCAATTAGTTGAATATTCAACAGATGGGACATTCAATGATCAAAAGAAGTCAATGAAACCGAAGGCAAATCAACTTAGAACCTTTTGTGTGTTGATGGTGGGAATATAAAAGGGCACAACTAATTTGAGAAATAGTTTGGCATTTCTTACAAAGTTAGACATAGTGTTACCATACATCCCAGAAATACTACTGTTAGGAATACACTCAAGAAATGAAAGCATGTGTCCACACAGAAACTTGCACATGAATATCCATAGCAGTATTTTTCACAATAGTTCTTATATAGAGACAGAATAATAGTCCATCAACTGATGAATGGATAAACAAAGTATAGTATATTGTGCTAGGTAATATCACTTGGCAGTAAAAAGAAAGAAGAATGTATACAGGTTACAATATGGGGAACCCTTGAAAATGTTATGCTGAGTGTAAAAAATAGTCACAAAAGGCCACATAGTTTATCAGTCCATGTGTATGAAATATTTGGAACAGGCAAATCAAAGATAGAAAGTACACTACGAGTTTCTGGGGTCACTAGGGTGGGTGATGTGGAGAGTGATAGATAAAGGACAATGTGGTTTCTTTGGGGAGCAATAAGTATGTTCTGGAATTAGCAATAATTGTAAATTTTTGAACATGCTAAATAGTTGTGAATATACTAAAAATCACTGAACAGTGCAGTTTAAGTGGGTGAATGTTATAGTACATAAATTGTAATCTGATTAAACTGTAAATAAAGGTAATTAAGGGCAAAATATGACACTTTTATGACTCAGTAGGTGAAATGTCAATGTACATAAATACCACTCAATACCAATAGAAGTTTTTCTTGGTTATTTTTCTCTACGATAGCCCAATATTACAGGAAAAAATCTTCCTATGGTACTCAAAATTTAGATTTCACAGTGAAATAATCAGTCAGCTGGTCAACCTGTCAGCCAATAGGTAATGTCTATTGAGCTCACACTAAGTGCATAAAATTCATGGAATTAATGACAGCTCATAACAGTGACTGATTATGATTAATCTGCATCTTTAATATAATATGAAAAGCAGGAATACTGAATCCACCCATCCCTTGGCCTCTTTTTTAGGGAAAACTGGGCACATGCCCATGAGGGAGGACAAAATTGAAGTCCACTGTGTACAAGCATGAAGGCAGGACCGTGAGCCCTGGAGTCCTTGTTGAATAGAGGTGATAGACGTTGCTGCACAGCCATTTGCATCTAAATTAACTTTCCTTCTTGTTATTTTAATAAATGAACACCTAATAAACACCTGCTCCATACACATCAATGTGCCGAATATGATGAAAATCAGTGTATTTAGATAGTGCCTTGAGCCGTTTATAATCTGGCTGGAGAGACTTCACAATGCACTACAAACACCCAGAGGGTGGAGTCTGAAAGAGTGCTGGGCTAGGGCTCTACTCATGCCCTTTACCCGTTGTGCCAGTATGATTTAGTCCCTACACTTTGGCTTACACTAATTTTCTCCTTATTTATAACATGGAGTTAATGTTATCTATCGTGCATATCCTGCAGAATTGGGCTCATGGCCAAATGAGATAATGCCTAAGAATTAATTTTATGAGAGAAACAAAATATTCAGTCAAAGATATTTTCTTTGGATTCTAGTGGCAGATGGCTTCCAGGAAGGTGATAAGAGATGTAATCCGTAACTTGAAGAATGGATAAGATGTTTCTGCCTGAACAGAAATACAGAAACTATTCCATGTGTGAACCAGAATCTTCTTATTTCACTATCAGTATTTAATGATATTGGCTATAGTCCACTATTAAGTACCCTGTCTGTGTTTGGGTTTCTATAGACTCTTGGTCCTTCTCCCATCCTCTCTTTACCCATTGGCCTCCCTGCTCTGAATGCTGTGCCCAGGTGAGTTTATCCACTCCTCTTTGCTTAGACTCTATCTTCCTCAGTTTGGGGATTGCTGACAAATTGAGCATCTA
The DNA here is from genome assembly GCA_004365215.1 of Cuniculus paca. Lineage (NCBI taxonomy): Eukaryota > Metazoa > Chordata > Mammalia > Rodentia > Cuniculidae > Cuniculus > Cuniculus paca. The sequence goes on along the minus strand of RJWT010030046.1, from coordinate 6,510 downwards.
CCCATCACCAAGCATCAAATTCCTTCCCATTTAATGACTCATCATTTCTGCTTTGATCTTTCAAGGTTTAAACTTGCTACACTGAAATCTGACATAGGTTTCTTCTTTAGTGAGTTTTTCTCCTTGCCCTTTGCCTTGACCTCCCCCCACACACATTTACCTCCACCTGTTACACATTCACTCAGACTTGAAAATTGTCCTGTGTGCTCAAGTTCGTCTCTAAGTTCAAAGGACTTTCTGGACTTTTCACTTGACTGTCTTACTCTTTGTGTCCTTAAGAAACCATTCCTATCTAAGCCATAATCGACTAAGGGATTCCTAAAACCAGTCCCTCAAATAGCCAGCAGTCCTGCAAACTTTGCCGTTCAAATACATTCTGCTCAAGGACCTGGCAAGTTTGCCTAGGTAAAAATCTGTCCATCCGTCTCTGCATTTGTCCTCCAAGGTTGCATGTTTGTTAGTTAGGGCGAGTGCCAAGTAGAGACAGCACCCACAACTGCCCTTTGTCCCTGTCCACCTTCATTGCTCATTGCTTGTGCTTCTCACTTGCAGCTACCCACCATAACCTCTTTTAACTTTCTCAGTGTGCTGTGCCTCTATTCACCTCTATGCATTTGGTTTGGGTCATGTGAGAAGTGGATGCTTTTCTGCCTCTGTCATTCCCTGACCATCTCCCTTTTTCAGTTCCTCAAGTGAGGAAGTAATCCATGCCCCTTAGGATGTAGTCACACGGTCAGCTCCTTTCAGAGCCTTTAAGCTGGAAGAGTTGCCATTCCTTAGATTCCCACTGAACATGTCCTTGGACTCGTCACAGTTGCTGTCATCTGCTTACACCGCTAATAGAAAGTGAGTTATTTGAAAGCAGGATTCTGGTCACTCGGTGAGGCCATTAATCAGGTAAGTGACATAGATTAAAATGCGGAATGAAGGAACAGGTGTTCGAGACAACAGCATTGGAATGGCCATGCCAGTTTGCTACATGAGGCAGGGTGATGAACACCTTGCTTGTGCCAGGAGGAGTCAGGCAGGAGAGGCTCACTGCGGGCCAGTACCCTGTCAGTCTCACTGAGGCTCGGTCAGCACTGGTCCACTTTCTCTCCTCCTGTTAGTGAAATTCACAGTAACCCAAACCTGTGCTTCCTTGGTGGTGGAAATATTTACTTCCTTTTGGACTTGGAACCACAGAGCAAAACATGTTGACTTTTCTCCATTTAGTTTTAGAGACCATAAAGAGGCCACCTCGGAGTGGGGAATAGAGGATGAGCTTACCAAAGTCAAGTTGGAAGCAACTAAAATCCTACTTCCCAAGAGTAGATTAAAATACAGTGTAAGATTATATAGTAAACTGGTAAAGGGTAAGATCAAATAATAAAATTATAAATTTTTCTACATATATCTGATTTAGCAACAGATTTCACAAAATCCATTTAGTGCCCTCCTTCAACCCATACTTCACTACTAAAACCATAATATATATCTGTACTATAAATCTAAAATTTATCTGTGTCTTTAACTCTAAACAATGGCTGAAGTTTTCTTGTCTAATTTGAGATCACCAAATATTAGGAAAATCTAAGATTTGGGGATAAGATAAAATGATCTGAGCATTATTTAGCAAAGTTATCAACAAAAGCATTTTCAAATAAAAATGAATTTTAATGAAGGCCAAAATAAGTTTTGAGAATGGATATTGCATCCTGTACTTTAATGCAGTAGTTCTCTCTATACAGATCACCCCACATTGGCTTCAACCATGAATGATGCAATGAAGAGTTTCAGTCATCGTGTATTTTTACTCACATTTCTACCCAGAAATAAGAAACTTCCTGTTTTTTCTAGTAAAGGAGCCCTTTGTAGGTAGATCTGATTATGAGCAAAAGCCTGGCTGACTGACACATCTGCAGTGGCTGCGATTGTAGGACACGAGGGAGCAGTACTTTTGCAGAGATGCAGAAGAAGCCAGCCCTACTTCAATCTCTGGATGCAATGAACCCAGTGAGGTCGTCCACAGGGAAATGAATGAGCATATGCTATTTTAATTCTAGAGAAGACTTAGAAGAATCACACTGATGCTTTTTTTTGTTTTCTGGGTTTGTTTTGTTTGGTTTGGTTTGGTTTGGTTGGTTTTGTTTGTTTTTTGCTTAATAAGACCCCGGTTCCTGATTATTACTTTCCATTGCTAAACAGATTTTTGATAGCAAGCATAGAATGGATGGTATGGGAACTGTGTTCCCTGGTGGTGACCCCAAGTAGTCAGCAAAGCAGTGGAAACAGATAGTTGAAATCCCCAGGGTTCATTCAAAGGCAATAGCACTGTGTATAAGAATTCAATTACCAAAAGAACAAAGATTGCCTGAATTATTCTATTAATTCAAAGCAGAAAGGAGAATTAATTTTGTAGAAATATTGGGATTTAGATTTACAGTACAGCCACATGGATAACCAAAACCGTTGCTCACGGTCAGGATAAGTGGATAGGGACCAAATTAAGCAGTTGTGTAGACCTAAAGATTACACCAAGTTCAAGCACACCATCTCCAATTAGAGTAATTGCCTCTTCTTTTGTTTTTCAAGAGAGCAACATAATTTTAATACCAGTAAGACACTTTATTAACCAAATCCTCTGCTGCTCTGGTGTCATCCAGTGTGGTTCTACGTGTCATCATCTGGTTCTGTGTGTGGTTCTATGTGTCATCATCTGGTATTTTCCAAACTCACAAATAAATTTATAAAAATATTCTAAATACAAAATTTTTATAGAGGAATTTGAGGCATAATCCAGTTCCAAAACCAAAATAGGCACTCAGTAAGTATAATTCTTGAGTAAATGATTATTAAAAATAAAGGAATGATTACTTGTAAAGGAAACGCACAAAATTCTCAGATGCCTGGGTTCAAATAACTATGGAGAACCAAAATGGAGATGGTAGCAACTAATCTTCCAAAGGCCACTGTGGTCTCCTTATGGTCAGGTGTGGCACCAAGAATTTCCAGAGGCAATGTCCTTTGGAGCACACAATGAGATAAGAGAGAGACAGAAATGATATACAGACTACTGTTTTGGAAGGTGGCGCTGGACACCAAGAAGTGTAGAGCAGTGCTGGTATAGGCCATTTCCAACATGGCAGGAGGTTCTGCTGATGGGAGAGGAATCAGGGTGAGCAAAGGTCATAGGTAATACACATTTCTCAAACAAAGTGAATAGTAGGGTAACAGTCATTTTTGAAATGTTTTGTAGCCTAATAAATAGGACCAGTTGATTTGTCTGTACATATCTGTATCTCTACCTACTTATCTCTCATATTCTATGATAAGACTCTAGAAACTGTAGCTATTCAAAATCTAGCTGTTAGCCCCAAATACGGTTATCCAAAATACTAAAAGTTCACTCCACATGCTTTTCTAAGTAGATGATCTGACTGTACTACCAATGCCACAGATAAATTGCAGATAAACTAAAGCTACCATAATAGAGGGACACACACACATAGATGGAAGAAAACTATTTCAAATCTAGCATTCTAGTTGCTTTCTTTCTGGTTCTGCTGTACAGTAGTCTCAAGACAGTTGATGTCACTCTAGGACAAAAGACTGTGGATATCATCTGCCGTAACAAATGCTGGTTGGCTCCTGTTCGTCAGGGGATGTGCTGGAAGGGGATCCTCTGCTGCTCTCTCTGGTGTCATCCAGTCACATGCTCTTTGTCACAGAGGTACGCCTCCCTGTGGACCTTTGACTCTGGGCAGCTGCTCAAGCTGTTTCTGTACCTTTTCTTCCTGTTTCTTAGAAATGGAATAAGAAATTGTCTGTGATTCCATGAAGACAAAGAGTGCATCATTTCTGACATGAGAGATTTTGATAAGCGCTAATGAAGCAAGGAGATTGGTTCCTAGAATTTAAATCCTGTTGACTCCAGTTTTGGGAAATGGGCATACAACAACTCTAAAGGTAGCTCTGCTTCCCTTTACAAATGGCATAGAAAATGAACAAGAACTGTACAAGATCAGATTGGGTGAATTGCTTGCAAATCTCACTCTAACTACTCTGTGACCAGACATAGGTTTATGTCAACCCTAGACATAAAATTTTTATTTCTCTAACTATTCTGAGTACTAAATATTTGTCCATTCATTTTTATTTCCAGTCTATACTGATCAAAACATTGCTGGTTTCTAAATTTCCTTGTGTATTTTAGTGACACAAAATTTGTGCTAACAGGTATTTAATGTTTTATATGGGAATGATAAAAGCAATTTTTCAAAGACTTATGAAATGTATAATCTTAATTGTAATGGCATAAGTATCATGGACTGTCCACTGTGAAAGCACCTAATCTCTGACTACAGGGAATGTTGCTCGAAGACACAGAGCTGCAAGAGTGATAAATTCAATCGAGATGCGTAGCATATTGACACACGCCTTCAGCAAAGCTCAAAATTTCCAATTATTGGTTCAATATTTGCAATCAGAAAGCCCAGGCTGCATGGAAAACCTGGTGCACTGCCCAAGTTTCTAGGGGCTCCTCTAGTTTGAGGCCTACATTACATTGCAAAGAGCTGGTTCCCTAGAGCAGCCCTGTGCAGAGCAGGTGAATTTGCTTGGTGTCAATGAGGCTGACTGTATCAGACCTGCTGCAGATGCATTTCCTCATTTTAGGGAGCTAGGCAGGCATTATGTCTAGAACAGAGCACCATCTTGCCTGTTTGAGAAACAGGATTGACATGAAGAAGGAGCCTGTATATTGGGACTCGTGATGTTACATGGATCAAGTAATAAATAAGTGAAATTCTGGTAAGCAGTTGACTCTGAAGTTGATAATTACCTGAACGAGGTCTCATTTTCCTAAAACTCTTGGCTTATCTGTAAAAACACGCACTCACACACTGAGAAATGATGTTGAGTATTGGAGCTCCTTGCTGATCATAAAGAGCATGTGACATCCCATCAATATCTAATTGTATTAGTTATTCTGCCGAGGTTCCAAGAGAGCTGATGGAAAGGACTCTTGGTATTGATCAACATTTTGAAATCCCACATCTATTGTTTACTGAGCTGGTCAATTATCATTGAATTTTTCAATTTGAGTTAAAATGGAAAATTAACGAAAGTCAAAAAGATTTTGTAAAACATATTACTAATGAATTAAAGAAGACTGAGGTTTTAGTGTCGTAAACTTATGGCACACTCATTGCTTGATTTTTAAAAATAAATTAATGTAACTATTACTACTTAAGTTATTCTTAACTCACTTTCCTCCTTTTATCAAATAAAATAGAATAAGAATATTAATAACTTTTCTTATAATTCTCTCTCTCAAAGTCAAAACTTTGAAAGCTACCATAAAATCTTAAAATAATGTTATCTCTGCAATTTAATAAGCTGGATTTAAAAAACCTACATGTAAAAGGTGAACATATTTTTGTTTAAAATTTTTTGAAAAAGTAACTTTTCAAATAAAATTAATCTATTGACCTCAAAATTGAAAATAAAAGATCCATAAGATAATGGTAGGTAACAACATAAAGTGGGTTCTGTATCATATATCCTAATGACAGAAGCATAATAGATTTTAAAATCCCCACAGCCCCAGTGCCAAGATGCAAGAAAGAGGAGGGGGAGGAGATGCAGACGCACAGATTGTCCTTGGGGTTCCTGACTGAAAGGGACAAGCGTTTTAAGGTTTAGAGGGACAATATTGTGTTCATCAAGTAGACAGGAAACTCTTTTAGTGGTTTCAGGCTAGCTTAGAGTACTGCGACAGAGTTAGATTGGGGGACATTAAATATGTTTCACACTTAATCTAGTAACTAAACTAGTGCTCACATTTAGGCAATTCTCAGCTTGAGATACTGAAATCACATGGGTGGTGATCCATCCCTGTATGTATTCATGAAAGACAATGTAACCCTGATGAAAGTTAAAATAAATATGCCCAGACTTTTTAGTGGCATAGAATTTGCTTTTGAGATGTAATATCAGAGGGTACATCATCAATACATGGCAGGGCCTAGGAAGTGGGCGAGTGAAGTACAGTAGGGGGATGTGGGCAGTAAACCACCACACCTCCATCACCACAGGTAAGGAGCTTGTTCAGCCCCTTAGACCTCCCCAACAACAAGTGCAATAGGTCCTTCCATTTTACTTCATATTACTTATTAATAAAATACGAGACTGAGGTACGCGACCCCCGGGATGAGCAAAATCCACGAGACACTCAAAGAAATTTTGGAATGGAGCGTTTATTGCCAGGCCTGGCGACGCAGTCTCCCTAGGAATCAATTCGGGACTGCGTGCCTCCCAGTGGCCTGGAGAGGCTTATATCATATCAGAACAAAGGGAGGAGGGGTTTTGCAAGCGCGGGTACAGAAGCAAATTGCATTTATCAGTTTAAATGACCCACTATGTTTATTGGGGACGATGGCTCTGGGGGCGTCTGAGGTTAGGTGACTGTGGTTACTTCCTAATGTGGACTGCAGATGCTCCAGAAAGGCTCATTCTGCACATTCCTTG
>RJWT010030045.1:0-14753 GCA_004365215.1 Cuniculus paca | reverse complement strand
TGTTCCAGCATCTGCATGGTGACTCTCAGAGAGGCTGTTTTCTCTGCTGCTTACTGCCCCACCATCTTCCCAGAAGTCTGAAGCAGCATTTTATTTTTAACAAGTTGCCTAAGTGATTGTGATTTTGATACATATAAAAGTTTGAGATCTGCTGATCTGCATTATTCTCATTTCCCATGGTTACTAGTGAAATGAAGAGGTAAAGAGCTCCAGTTTTAATTTTGGCTACTAGGTTAAGGATCAGATGGAAAGAATATCCTTATGTTCAAAGATAATTAAAACTAACTCCAAAAGACAGGCACAGTGATAGATACTATATTATATGTTCAGCTTCCTCTTATGTTTTGATAGTGATATTTATGAAATTTGAACTTTGTTATTTATTCAAAATCAGATAATTTGTTCTTCTCTGTACGATGAAGTCCACATTCCCTAATGTGGCGTATTAAGTGCCCACTAACCTTTGTAACATCATAACTTTTATTGTTCCTTCCACTGTCCCTGTTCCCCTAGAAAACCTTGTGAAAAAATAAACTGAAAAACAAAACTAAAGAAATCTCCTTGGCTCTGCCACGATGAATGATTCATAATTCATTGTAAGCTTTTTTCCTTGCTTGTTTCTTCTGCCCTTTAAGTTTTGTCCTACCAAAAAACTACTACTTGATAAAATTGAGATCAAATATCTTTCCTGACTCTTCTAAACATACCATTTTTTTTTAAAGACAAGATCTTGCTCTGTAGTTTAGGCTGGCCCTGCCCCTGAGCTCACTGTGTATCCTATGCTGGTCTCAAACTTGTAGTGATCATCCTGCCTCAGCCTCCCTAGTGCTTGGATCACAGACATGTGCCACCATGCCCAGCATTCCTTGTTATTTTATAGAATGCTATACCTATTTGCTTATAAGTCTCTCTTTTGGTTAGGCTGAGTTCCTCAAGGATAAAGATAGTTAAAATGGTAAGTTTCATGAAGGTAATAATCTTATTCAATGCCTGGTAAATAGTAGACATTCAGCAACCATTTGAATGAATCTGGCTTTGTGTTTTAGATAGACTATAAATGAATGTGATAAATGAGTAAGTGAGTGAATTATAAGGTCTTAATAAGCTTAAAGGCCAGACTTCAAAAAAGAGTGCCATGTCCTTGAAATCTTGAGTACATACCATGTATTTTTGTGTAATATCTGATTTCATTTATGCATCTATTTTCCGGTAGGGCACCAAAGTATAGGCAGCAACAGAAGCAAAAATAAACAAGTAGGGCTTCTCTAAATTGAGAAGCTTCTGTGCAGCAAAGGAAACAATCAACAAAACAGAAAAACAGGATATAAATTGGAAGAAGAAGCTGGATGGTGGTGGCACACGCCTGTAATCCTAGTACTTGGGAGGCTGAGCCAGGAATTCAAGGCCAGTCAGGGTTGTAAAGTGAATGCAAGGCCAACCTGAACTGCATAGCAAGAGCGCATCTCCAAAACAAAACAATGAAAAAACACAAAAAATTGGCAGAAAATATTTTTGAACTATCTATCTGGTAACGGGTTAACATGTTGAATATGTAGGGGACGCAACCCAATAGCAAGCAAAAGAATAAACCAGTGAACAAAAGAGGCTGACCAGTACAGTGGTATATACCTCTAATTCCAGCTGCTCTAGAGCTGAGGCAGGAGGATCATAAAGAGTGAGGCCAACCCGGGATACTTAATAAGATTCTGACTCAATATAAAAGGATGGGGATGTAACACTGCTTCCTGGATTCATTCCCCAGTTCCAAGGATAGAGAGAGATTTGAGGGGAATTGGGCAAAGGAACTGAATAGACATTTCTCCCAAGAAGACACACAAATGGCCAAGAAGTATGTAAAAAGGTGCTCAAAGTCACCAATCATCAGGGAAATGGAAATCAAAACCACACTGAGATGTCATCTTAAACTTGTTAGAATAGTTTTTATCAAAAGGACAAAATAAGTCTTGGCAAGGGTGTGCAGAAAAGGGAAGCCTTGAACACTCATCATGCAGTCACAGTAGAAAACAGTGTAAAGTTTCCTGAGGAAATAAAAAATATAAACCAGCAACCCCTCTCCTGGTTGTATACCCAAAGGAAATGAAGCTACCACCTCGTAAAAATACCTGCTCTCATGTTCATTACAGTATTATTCACAATACTGAAGATACGCAAACAAGTTAAGTGTCTTATCTATGGGTTAATGGATAAAGAAATTCTGTCTGTCTCTCTCTCACACACACGAATATTTTTCAGTCTTAAAAAAGTCTACTGTTTGCAACATGAATGAACCTAGAGAACATTATGTGAAGTGAAATGAGCTATACATGGAATAGTACGGCATGATATATATATATATGTATATATTCAAAACAAATGCGTAAAAATAGAGTAAAACAGTGCTTGTGGGAGGGAATGGGAAAGATGTAGATGAAGAGATAACATAGAATAATGTAGGATGGCTGTGTTTAAGAGACCTAAAGTACACCATGAGTATTACAGGTAATAAGGTGGAATATTGGTAATTTGCCCAGCAAGTAGATTTTAGGTACTCTTAACTACAAAAGGAAGCAGGAGGAAAGGGAAAGAAATGAAAAGAAAACGCTATATGTGGTATGTTAATTGGCTTGATTCTAGTAATCACTATGTATATGTATGTCAAGGTAAGTATCAAAATTCATGTTACATCCCTTAAATATATAAAAAATCAGTTGAAAAAATAAATAAGATCTAGAATAGCCAAATAACTTCATTAAACCTCAGAGTCTTTTTGTAGTGTTAATTATGATACCATTTATACTCTTTTTTTCCATAGGGTGTTTGTGAATCGAAGTTTAGCCATGGAAAAAATAAAGTGTTTTGGTTTTGATATGGATTATACCCTTGCTGGTGAGTAGCAATTTCTGATTGCTTTACGAACTTCTATTTTTGTTACAACATAGTGGGTCCGCTGTAGGCAGTTCAACAAGTATTTATATCCAGTTGACTGGTAGAGCTGTTATTGAGCTGTTTTCAATGTGATTTGGAATATTGAAGTTATCTGATACACTTGAGATTTGGTTCATGTGCTTACAGATAAGTAGAACAAGTCCTAAGTTATCTTATTTTAGAAATCCTCCTAAGAAACTATTTGGTAAAATCATACATTAATGTATTTTGGCATTTTTAGCTTTCACTGTGTTAAGCTGTTCTTTAGAGATAAAATTTTTTATCTCTGCCATAGCTAAGCTATTACAAGTTAAAAATTTTAACATGTTAATTTTATTTATGTGTGTGTGTGTGTGTGTGTGTGTGTGTGTGTGTGTGGTTTTAGAGATCAGACCCAGGGCCTTGTACTGTATATTTGAAACAATATGTTGGTCAATAGTTACAACATCTTGTCAGAACTCACTAAGTAAAATATTTGCACTGTGGTGAAGATACCATTTAAGAAGTCATAGGGATAAGAGGGCAAATTAACCATGGGTATATGTGTTCACATGCACACAGATGCAGTTGTGACAGTCAGAAAAGAGTATTTCAGAAATTGTTTCGTTTCGTTTTGTTTTGTTTTGGAGCCAGGGTCTCTCTGTGTACTTCAGACTGGCCTTGAAGTTACTGTGTAGTCCAGGCTGGCCTCCAACTTGTGGGAATCCCCTTGCCTCCTACCTCAGTTTCAAACGAGCTGGAGTTACAGACAGGCCCCACCACACCCGGCAGAAATTGTCTTTAAAAATTTCTAGTTTGCCAGGTATGTTGGTACATGCCAGTAATCCTAGCTATCTGAGAGGCTAAGGCAGGAGGATTCTAAGTTTAAGGCTAGCCCGGGCAACTTAGACTCTTGTCTGGAAGATAGATTTATAGATAGATTGATTGATTTGTTAATTTATTTTTTATTTTAAGCCAGCACAGTAGCTCATGCCAGTAGTCCCAGCACTTGGGAGACTGAGAAGCAAAGGGATTGCTTGAGCCAAGAAATTTGAGACTACCTTGAGCAATATAGCAAGTCCCTGCCTCAAAAAAAAAAGTTTTTTTTCCCCCTAAGTACATAGTAACTATTTCAATAACAGTATTAGAAAATAAGCCTCCATTTCAAATTATATAAATCTCAGTTTGATGTTCAATTTAGGCTACAAATAGAAATACTGTAAATATACAACAAACACATGCAGATACTTTCTACATAGGTATATAACCATTTGTTTTTAAATCAAACAAGTAACTTATTAAAAATATATCAATAGCCCTAGATTTGAGTTTTTCCTTTTCCCTCCATAATTTGTCATGTATTTGTTTTTCTATTGCCTTACAGCTCTTTTAACTCTTATAATTTACTAATAGGCACAGACACTTTTAGGAGCATTTGTCAGAAAATAAGTAAGTGAAAGCATTAGACTTTCTCAGTGTAAGTCTTTCTGTTCAAATGGGAAGAAAATCCTACAATCCAGAATTCTAGCTAGGGCTGAGGTTGTAGCTCAGTGCTAGAGCACTTGTCTAGTATGTATGAGTACTTAGGTTCAATTCCCAGCACCTCTCCCGGGGGGGGGGGGGCAACCCCACAAAAAACAAAGAATTGTAATCCTCTAGAGAAAGAAATAACATTTTTTGACAACTAAAAAAGATACCTAAAACAGAAATAAAAGTTACTAAGTTGGTTATTAAGGCAATCCCATTACACTGATTTGTTAACAGTCTACAATGTGTCTGGCATGTTGTTCCTGAGAATTAAGATAATTATATATTCTCATAGGAAAATGAATTTTAAAAACTCTGGTTGCTGGGTATAGTGGGATATACCTGTAATCCCAGTACTCTGGGAAGCTGAGGCAGGAGGATTGCATGTTCAGGTTTAGCCTGGGCCAAAGAAAGGGGAGAGGGGAGCTGAGGATGCAGCTAATTGTGAAGGCTCTGGGTTCAATCCCCAGGACCACAAAGATAAAACGAAAAGAAACTTGCTTAATGGAAAATTCACAAATCTTAGACTCCAAACTACTGATGTCTTAGGATATCTTTTTATTTGCTTTTTTTTTTTTTAAAATCATGGTCACTTTTATTGCTTTCTTCTAAATGCCAACATCCTTTATGTATATATAATAGTAACTATTAACATTTATTAAGTGCATTATTATATGTCAGGCCCTGTTCTAAGTGCTTCACATGGATTATCTCATTTTTTTCATATTTATTTTTAAAATACAAAATGGTTAACGTATATATCTTACTATCATTGAAATAGGGGGAGAGGCTTGGCTCTGGATGTCCTGGTCCCACAGCAGACCCAGCATGTGGATTATCTTATTTAGTGTAGGATTATTTCATTCACATCTGTTATCTCATTTATTATTTACAGAAACCTTCTGAGGTAGATTCTACTGTTAACCTATTTCATACATGACACTAAGACATTAAGCAGTTTGCGAACATTCAGCAGTGATAAAGTTAAACCTAAGTATGCCTGTGTATATTGGTATATATAGTTTAAATTATCTTTTTGTTTGTTTGTTTGTTTGTTTGTGGCACCAGGGATTGAACTCACAACCTTGCACTTGCCAGGCAGGCCGCTGAGCTAGATCCCCGGCCCTTGTGTTTTTGAGACAGGGTCTCACTATGCCGTTCAGACTGGCCTTGAGTTCACTCTGTAGCCCAGGCTGGTCTCGAACTCAACAATCCTCCTGTCTCAGCCTCCCGAGTGCTGGGATTACAGGGGTGAGCCACCACGCCCAGCTTAAATTACCATTTTGAATAACAGTTTGTAAGACAGAATTTCAAAGTAATAAGCTCTTTAAACAAACCAGGAGTTAATCACTTATAGAGGGAAAGCCCTTTAGAGTATCCCCTTTGAGAGGTTATAGGTTATTCAGACATTACTGCGTTTGTGCAAAACATTGTTATGACATTGTCTTCACAGAGTACATAGGAAAATAAGTTTATTGACTTTATATTCTCACCCATGTTCCAGAATGGTAATCATAAAATACATAGCTGTGAATAGCTTCCCATTGTTTTAAAAAATAGAGAAACAATACCCTTGAAGTAATATTTTCTTGTGCCATGAAATACAGAGACAAGCCTAAAAGTGTGACTTGTTGGTTTGTTTTTAATTTTGAGTATTTGGGATAAATATCTTTGTAATAAGTTCAGTTGCCTCATAGGGAAGTTCTTAGAAAAGGTCAGTACTCTTTATGAAGTACCCTCTGTGCAATTCTGACACCCTGACATGTTCACTCCAGAATATTTTATGTCAGTTTCACTTTTTGTTTACTTGTTGTCTTTCCATTAACCTTTGAGTTGCTCAAGGGCAAGGGCTATTTCTCATTTATAGCCTGTGTTTAGCATGAAGTCTGGCATACAGTCGATGTCAGTAAATATTTGTTGACTAACAATTTGGATGCAGTTTTAGTAAATCAGTTTATGAATTAATTATGGTACTTTAGTTTACTCAGCATGAGACATAATACTAATTATTCAAGTGAAGTATTTCTGAATGTGAACATTTAAAAGATTTAATGAATTTTATTGAGAAATAAGTTACATAAAATGAAATGCATGCATTTTATATGGACAGGTTAAGTTTTACAAATATAAACCTATGTAACTACCACCACAATCATCATACAGGATGTTTTGTCAATACAATGTTCCCTCATTGCTCTTTGAGTTCAGTCCCCCCTTCCCACTCTTTGCCCTATGGCTTTTTGTCACTGCAATTAATTTTACCTTTTCCATAATTTCATATAAATGGAATCATATGGTATGTACTGTTTTGAGTCTGGCTTCTTTGCTCAGCATAATGCTTTTGTGATTTATTCGGTTAAGCTGTTCATTTTTTATTTTTTATCTAACATTAAAAACTTTTATAAAATTTGAAATAATTTTAGACCTACTAAAACTGCAAAAATGAGTTATCTTTTCCTCTCTTCTAATGGTAACATTTTGCTTGATCATTGTACAATTATAAAAACTGAGGAATTAACATCAGTACAGTGCTATTAATTTAACTATAGACTGTTCTGTTTTATCAGATTCTACACTAATGTTCTTCCTATTCCAGAATCTAATCAAGAATCACACATGGCATTTAGTTTAGATACGTATCTTAATCTTATCTAGTCAGAGTTCCTAAATTTTTCCATGTCTTTTATTGCTTTGACACTTTTTTAAAGGGTACTGATTAGGTCTTTTTGTGGCATATTTCATGATTTTGGTATGTCTGATGTTTTCTCCTGAATACACTGAAGTATTATGTATATTTGCAAAGAGTATCACAGATGTAATGAACCCTTCTCAGAGCATATCAGTAAGTATGTGGTGTTGATACCAGCAGTGATATTAACCAGTTTAAACTTTTGTCGCCTCCTCCCCCAGCATTCCTTTGTACGAGTATACCAGAATTTGTATATTCGTTTATTGTTGGTGGACATTTGTGTTGTTTACAGTTTGGTGCTATCATGAATAAAACTACATACCACAAACACTGGTTTGCAAGTTTCTTTTGCAAATGTCCATTTTCATTTCTTCTAGGTAAAAAGCCTAGGAATAGAATTGGTAGATTTTTACTTACCTTATAAAAAACAGAAAAGTGGTTTTTCAGAAGTTTGATACTATTTTAAATTTCAGTCAGCAATCCTCGAGAATTCTGGATTTCCCACTTCTGACAAATGCTTGATTTGTCAGTTCTTTTATGTTTAGTCAGTCTAATAAATATATAATATTATCTGTGATACCTAGTAATAATGCTTAGTATTGAAAATCTTCAGGTATTTATTTGTTGGCTATTTGCATCTTTTGACAAAGTGCCCATTCAGATGGTCTTTTTAAAGATTTTTTAGCCTTTTCATTGTTGAATGGTAGGGAGAGTTCTTTATATATTTGGAATACTAGTACTTTGTCAGATCTAATGTATGTGAAGCTTATGTAGTGAATATATTGATCATGTGTGTGTGTGTGCACACAGATGTTCTGTTCCATTGATCTATGTAAGTATCACATGGTCTTGGATTATGGTAGGTTTATAGTTAGTCTTCAACCTAGATAAGTTGAGTCCTGCAATTATTCTTTTCCATAATTTTTTAGGAGGCTAGATCCTTTACATTTCTATATAAATCTTAGAATTACTTCATCAGTTTTTCAAAAGAGCTCACTGGAATTTCCATTGGGAATGTCTTACTCTTCAAATCAATTTGTAGGAAAATTGATGTCCTTACTAGATTGAGTCTTTCAGTCAGCAGTGTCTTTACCATTTACCTAGTCATCGTCAGTACCTCTAAACGTTTTGTGATTTTTGGTGTGAAGGTCTTTGATTTATTTTGTTAAATTTGTTAAGTATTTAGCACTGTCCTATCATATTGTTTATGACCCTTAGGCAATTTCAGTATTGGCATACTAGGAAGAACAACAAACTAAAACAACTATGTCATTTTGACCAAAGTAGTACAGTCGGCAATAACAATACATGAAACACAGCCTAGAGAGTGACAAATTGTGGTAACTATTAATTTGCCATCTTAACTCTGTGAACTATGTTTGTGGCTATATAAGAAAATCTAAAACTAGAAAATTGAATACAGTAAATATGCCCCCAATATGGTGATTTTACCCTCAGGAGAGAAAATTTAAAAGGGGTTGGGGAGAAAAATAGAGAAACAGAAGAGTAAGAGATGGAAGCAAGTCTGGAGGACTAAGGAAAATTCCATGAACTTTGGGAAACTGGTGAAGAAGACAGGAGGGAAAGAGAGAAGGAAGAAATAAAAACAAGAACAGAACAGAATAGAACCATAACAAAAAACTAGAAACAATGTCCACACTTACAAAAACAAGAACAAACAAGCAAAAACAAGAAAAGAAGAAAAAGAAAAATTTAAAAAAAAATGTATTTCAGGGCATGTCTCCACCATTACTGCTGGACAGAGTGGGCAGACAGAGTCCAGCTCTGTGTTGATTAATCCCAGCAAGCCAGCCCTAGGGTTGTAGTGGGGTAGTGGGCAATCCCAGCAAGCCCGCACCTTTAGTTCCACAGAAGTTCGGGCTGGTTTCTGGCAGTGAGGCTAGAGCTTGATTTCTTCAGCCTGCAACACTGTGTGCCTCCTGCCGACTTGAACGGGTTGTGCCGCACCCTGACACAGCCTGAAGCTGCTGTGAGTTCTGAACTCAAGTGGCCCCTGTCCAGAATGACTACCAGCCAGTCGCCCTCTCCTGGGGGATGTCTGAAGCCCCATAACTCACCAGCCACTGTGGTCCGCTGCGTCCACTCCATTCACTGGTGTTTCTCTGCGGAGGCCTCTGGGGTGGACAGTAGTCACTGTGCATCTGTAGGTTCGAGCTGTCTCTCGCACACAGAGATTCTGGGCTGAGGGAGGAAGCATCACCTGCTTCCTCCTTGCTGCATTGAGATCTCTCTCAGCTTTTGCAGTGGGCTTCAGTTCTTGCTTCAGATCCCTGCTGGCCCCAGGGACCCACTTCCCTCCTTCTCTTCTTCATGTTGCTGTGTGCTATTGTCTGGACGCCAAATCTCAGAGAGGCTGTTTCTCCGCTGTTCATCGGTCCACCATCTTCTTGGAAGTCCACAATTTACTCTTTTAATTCAACACTATCTGGAAAATGAAATGCATGTCCGAGGTTAAGATGTCTGTGTCTTCTGGAACTCAAGAGGGAGGTGACAGCACTTGGAGGTGCCCCTGAGGGCATGGGCAGGTCACATATGGAGTGAGCTTCTTTCTGGATTGGCTGTAGCTCATTTTTGTGTTTTGACTTTGTATAAAATATACTTTGAATATTGGTATTGCTAATTTCACTTATTATTTATAGATTTCTTAGAATTTTCCATATATGATTATATAGTCTAAAATTATTCTTTTCAATCTCTATATATCTTTAGACTTTATGTAAAAACTTTTCTTTCTGGTTTTATTGCACTAAAGTATTGTTTGGCCAAAATAGTATTGAATAAAGGGGGTGAGACTGGGCCTTCTATAGTCTTGATCTTAGGGACAGAATGTTCACTTTTTCACTATTTAGGGTTTGTTTTAAAGATATATTTATTAGGTTGAATAAGTTTCTTTGTATTCTTAGTTTTTCAGGGATTATATTTTTAACATGAATAATGGGTCCTAAATCTCATCAATCATTTTTCTACCTCTGTTGAGATGGATATGTAGTTTTTCTTTTAGTCTTTTTTGAAATGGTGAATTACACTAATTGGTTTCTGAATGTTTAACCAACCTTGCATTCCTGGAAGAAATCCAGGAATCTATTATATGCTGTTATCTCTCTCTCTCTCTTTTTTTTTTAAAAACAGGGTCTTGCTATGCAGTTTAGGCTGACCTTGAGGTCACTTTGTAAACCAGGTTGGTCTGGAACTCACAACCATCCTCCTGCCTCAGCCTCCCAAGTGCTAGTATTACAGGCGTGCACCACCACGCCCAGCCTTATTTTATATATTGGTGAATTTGATTTGCTGATATTTTGTTGAAGATTATATCATATTCATAAGGGGTGGTTCATAATTTTCCTGTAATGTCTAATTTTAGTTTTATAGTAGCCCTGGTCTCAAAGGATTGGAAACCATTTTCTATTTTTTTTTTAAAACAAAACAGAAAAAAAGAAATAATACAAAATTTCAAAAAAACAAAAACAAAACAACAGTAAGAAATCAACACTAGTTAATACATTCCATGTCGTTATCTTAGAAGTAGTTGTTCAGGTTACAAGATCTAGGCATAAAAAATGAACAAATAATCAATGACAGCACAAACTGTTCATTTTGGTGAATTAACAGATTAGTAGTATAGTTATCTATCTTGCACACATATATATACAGTTACATGTGTAAACCTGCATACTTACAATCTTTTCCTTTCTTCCATTTCTCCTTTCTCTTATCCCAGTTGTTCTTTCCTTTTGAGCACTTTCTTTCCCTTTCATTCAAGTGATCCTCCTGCTTTGGCCTCCTGAGTAGCTACATGTGTAAACCTGCATACTTACAATCTTTTCCTTTCTTCCATTTCTCCTTTCTCCTATCCCAGTTGTTCTTTCCTTTTGAGCACTTTCTTTCCCTTTCATTCAAGTGATCCTCCTGCTTTGGCCTCCTGAGTAGCTAGGATTTCATGCCATTTTACCCAGTTTATATCATTTTTGTCCATCACCAATTTTGTTAAAGGTTTACCAATTTTATTTATTTTGCCCACAAAGAACCCATTTTTGGTTTCAGTGAATTTCTCATGTATACTTTGTACATATAGCCAAACTATCCTGTTTTTGGAAGGTGGAGTGCTAGAGATCAAACGTAGTTCCTTGCACGTAACTAATCTCACTGAGGTATACCCTGAGCCCTCAACTATTCTGCAAGATTTGTTCATCATTTTGGTCACATACTGGAAATTACTGTAAGTGTTACTTATTACTGACTAATATGGTGACTGCATACCATCAGGAAG
Source organism: Cuniculus paca (assembly GCA_004365215.1). Taxonomy (NCBI): domain Eukaryota; kingdom Metazoa; phylum Chordata; class Mammalia; order Rodentia; family Cuniculidae; genus Cuniculus; species Cuniculus paca. The sequence continues at coordinate 3,345 of RJWT010030045.1, read as the reverse complement.
GAATGAGGGCAGAAATGAAAAGAGAGGGTCATAAATAGGGGTAGAAAAGAACAACAGGAAAGTTGAGGTAAAAGATGAATGTCTATTTAAGCAAGCATCATTAATGTAGAGTTAAGGGAAAAAACTTAGAGAAGGTTTTAGGGGTAAGTAAAGTAGCATAAGGGCTCATTTGAATTTTAATATGATTAAGGAGACTTAAGAGCTTAGTACTAATTATAATATATAGTTACTTTTTTTTTATTTTGAAAAGAATACAACCAAACAAAACAAAGTAGAGTCAATCACAAAACAATGAACATGGTACATGTTCTATTTTGTTTGACTTTATAGCTACCTTTTTTATGTACTACTTATCCTAACATAGAGAAGACAGTAAGCTTTCTACTAGAGAGGGAAGGAGTAACTTAATAAGTGTTCATTTTATCTGAAATGAAAAGTAAGATGTGCTTTTTTAGCCATTTGAGCTGATGCAACAAAATACTATAAACTGGGTAGCTTATAAAAAGTATTATTTCCCATGTTTCTGGAGCCTCTGAAGCTCAAGATCAAGGCAGCTTTGGTCTTTGTGGGCTTTTTTCTGGACCACAGACAGCACCTTCTGTTTATGTCCACACATGGGACACAGGCTCACTGTCAGGCCTCTTACAATCACAGTGATCCTGTATTACCTATCCCCTACCAGTGGCTGCTACATTGGTGATAGGTTTCGGCATTCAGACTGTCACATGCTATACAACTAAACTAGCATAATCTGTGGATTAGCTGTTCAGCACAATACAGAGTTGTGACAGCCTACCTTCAGCCTGAGATTGGTGCTTCTGAAGCACATGTGTGGGACAACATATCAGTGTTGGTTGAGGTGATTACTGGCTCATGTTGTACTGCAGCATCGCACTGTAAATTTACCTAAATTTGTTCTGAGGAAATAGTTATGTAGGGGTGGTTTTTTGGTTGTTGTTTTTGTTTGGTTTGTAATTCTTACCTTTTTGAGACAGGGTCTCACTGTGCAGTTCAGGCTGATATTGAACTCACTACATAGTCCAGGCTGGCCTTGAGCTCATGGCTGTCCTCCTGCCTCAGCCTCTCCAGTGCTGGGATTACAGGCATGTGCCACTACACTTGGCCATGGTTGGCTTTTGAGTTTGCAGTTTTTTATGGTTCATATTGATAAAGAAGAAAATCTACCTTGAATAATAGTGTTATTTCAAGAATCTTGTTCTTTAGCCGGGTGTGGTAGTATATACCTGTAATCCCAGCACTTGGGTGGCTGAGGCAGGATTGCCCCAAGTTCCAAGACCAGCCTGGGCTACATAGTTCAAGCCCAGTGCTGTCTCAAATAAACAACAAAACAAAACAAAACAAAACCCCAAACCAAAACAACTAAAGAATACTGTTCTTTATGTCAGGTGTTGAAATTATAGAATTAGTGGTAAATAATCTTTTTTCTTTGAATAATATAAATTTTAACTTACCACTAATAAGATAATTGAGACAAGAATGCATATGTGAGCTCTAGCACCCCACACACTGTTAAGGGGGTATATATGTATGTATGTGTGTGTGCATTATATGCCTGTATGTATGTGTATAGATTCTAAACTTGGAATTTTCTAAAAGTAAATTACATAGACCTTTGGTAGAATGATGTTACTATTAAGCAGAAGAAGAGAGGGGGTTGGTTGTTGACAGAAATTGGTAGCCTTATTAACACTGTAAAAAATTTGCTCACAGTTGATCATTTATTCCCCTAATAAAATGTATCACACACTAACATAATTCAATCTGATAGGAGTCTTATTTTCATATCATTTGAATATCAGCCTAATAACCTCAGAAAACTTTTAGAGAAGATTCCTTCATTATCAACTATGCATTTTTAATGTTCACAAGATTCTAAACGGACATTTTTATGTAAGTCAAAAACATAAAGGCAGAAAACATGTTTATTGATGTAAAGTAATTACTCTTAAATTGTCTTACATTTACTACCTATAGAATGCCGGTATTAGTGGGTTATGTTTTATATAGAAAATAATATTGCCTGTTTACCCCCCGCTCCCCATACTGGGGACTGAACCCAAGGCCTTCACACTGAACTACATCCCCACTCACTCTTCTCAAAAAAATTTTGAAATAGAATCTTACTAAGTTACTGAATTACCCAGGCTGGGCTCAGACTTGCCTCAGCCTCAGAGTACTGAGATTACCAACACGTGCCACCACACCCTGCCGCAGTCCTCTTTTACCCCAAATTACCCTAGATGACATTCTTTGTTCATGGTATTTTGAATGGTTCATGGTTCTTCTGTAAATGTTTTTGCTTTTGTTCTTTGATTTCTACAGAAGATTAGTTTTAGGACATTGCACCTTCTTTGGATAGCAGAATCTGAGTATGTTCAAATCCCTTGTGTAAAAGACGAGAAAAGTCTGTCCATATTGAGTATGATGCAACCAGTGTAGGCCTGACTGTATAGTGCACACAAAGAAGAGCATAACCTTTCCACACCTCATCCCCAAATTTAATTGATCTGCAGCTGTTTGAATCCATGGCTTCTGGAACCAGGGAATATAGGAGGTTAATGAAGCATTGTTTTCTGAGTAGTTAATATGGTTACAGATCACCATCTGATAGACTGCTAATCTGTAAAATGTGGTTTTAAGAAATAGCCAGAATAACCCTTTCTGTATTGGATAAGTCCCACACACTCTGACCTTAGGCCTCACCTTATTTTTACCTACACTAGAGGCTATGTGGTTGAAGGAAAAAACCTGTGTTTAAACCTGGATTTGGATCCCACCTCTGCCTTGAACTAGCTTGTGGACATTGGTATGTTGCTTAACTCCCTAAATCTCGGTTTCTTCGTTTAATTAAAATGGTGGTGTTGTGGCAGTGATAAAATAATGGTATAATTTAAGGAAATAGCAGATAAAAAATGATTAATGTAATGAAAGTAGTTCTGTTCCTCTGATTGTTGACACCAAAGTATTAAGACTGAATTTGAATTCTAAAGGCAAAATCTGAGTAAGGAGAAAATAGCAAAATTTAAGTCGCTTTTATAATTCCATATGTTGTAAAAACACCTGAGATGCTAGGCAACTAGCAGTGGAATGTTTAAACACTTTTTTTTAAATTAGAAGTTAAAGTTCTTGCTGGGTGTGGTGGCTCACGCCTGTAATCCCAGCACTCAGGAGGCTGAGACTGGAGGATCATTGTGAGTTCGAGACCAGCCTGGGCTACAAAGTGAGCTCAAGGCCAGTCTGAATGGCATAGTGAGACCCTGTCTCAAAAAAGACAAGGGCTGGGGATCTAGCTCAGTGGCTTAAGCGCCTGCCAGACAAGTGCGA
>RJWT010030044.1:0-14717 GCA_004365215.1 Cuniculus paca | reverse complement strand
GTTTGCCATTAAATAAGAGCGACAAGGAAACACGATCCTCAGTGCCTTGAGTGATATCGAAAATGCCTAATGTTATCACAATGACCCATCCTTTCCTCCACAGCGAATCAAATAGAAGAGATGAAATCGCCTCCCTACTTTTAACAATTCTCAGGGGTCCTCACGACTAATATAAGGACTATGGAAAGTCCTCACTTGACTAAGAAAAGCATCCACACATCCTGAATAGTCATACATTTGAAATATAAAAGAAAACCATCTTCAATAGAAAGCTGGTGGTAACATCTGAACATGATTTAACAACATCTTGGGTAGTAATCTGCCATAAAGTAACATAAACTTTAAACTTGAGTCATTTGTAGGTAAATGAATGAACCTTGAGACTATAACATTAAGTGAAATAAATCAGACACTCAAGTTTAAATATTGCATAATTTCTCTTCTATGAGAAACCCAAAATATAAATAAATTAAAGAGCAAAATTAAAGACAATAGAAAATAGGGAGATGTGTATTTCACAAATGGAAAGGGAACCTAAACATGGAGGAAATGGAGAAGAGGGGATAAAAAAAGAATTAGGATGTGTTATGTACATGATGAATGAAATCACCAGGTACTGCAAACATTTACTAATAAAGATTAAATCTAAAAAAAAAGAAAGCAGAGGAAGGAATAGCAAAATAACTATTTGAAATTTCTCTTCATGAATACAAACTCTTTTCTCATTCATTAGAAAATAACCCATTTCTTTAACCCAGAGAAAAGCATCACTTGTTTCTCACAAGATGTGACATGTCACTCGACAGGGTCCCTGTGACTACGTTATGATGCAATGTGAAAACAATTTGTTGACACTTGACAAGAGAAACCACTTGATTAGCTTGTGTATCTCATGACAAGCTACGATTTCAACTTTTCATACATTCATAAAACAGAATTTTTATATTTAAAAAAATGCGACATGCCATTGCTATATGCTAGAGTCAAAAAACACATTGAACCTGTGAGTCTTGACTCATTTGTTAAGAAAATAATGTAATACAATTTAAAGGAAAACTCAAGTTAGAAAAACATTATTTTCCCTTACCTTTCAACTTACATTCTTTCAATCAAAATTTTTTAACTTTCTTTAATTGACTGACAAGAGGGAAGATGTTTGCTGTGTCCGGAATCTCCCTAGCGTCCGCCACAGCTTTGAATACATGCGTTCACTTCAATAATGACGATGAGCTTAAGGGAGTGAATCCCATTCCATGATGATAAGCAAATAGAATTTCTGTCCAAAAACTGTGATATTGCCTGTGTTATGGGAAAATTTTGATATTCTTTTTAAATGTTTCTTCAGTAAGTAGAAATGCTTCTGTGAACCATACAATCAGAATTAACCCCATGCTACTCTTTTATAAAAAAAAGGTAGATTTAAATGTTCATTATATTTCTCTGCAATTCTTTATTCTTGTATATAATTTTTCCCTATTCTTTTAAGCCCCTAACACGAAGCCCTTAACATATGGATTCTCGTGTTAAATTGCAGTTATCCTGCTTATAATAACAAATATTTAACTGATATTTTCAAGAAAAAAGTTCATGACTACTCACCTGTATTAACACCTGAATAATCCATATAGTCATTGAACACAAAAATGGTTGACTTAAATCACTTTATATTTTTTTCTAATGAACAGCTGTATTCCTCTTTATTTAAATATTTAATATATTTAAATTATTTACTGAGATTGCATATTTGAGGTTGAAGAGTTTCATAAAATGCTTTTAATGGCTTTCTCTGATTGGAACAAAGTTATTTTATAAATATTCAGCTATTAGAGGATGATGAAAATTTCCTAGAAGTAGTTGCCAATATTCTGATTGAAATTACTGGGCAAAATAGCTTCTGCTTTGAAAACCATGTCTAAGTAATTAGTGAAGGAAAAAAAAGATTTTTTGTATACTTGGCTCTCTGTGATCCTTTCAAGTGAACATATGAAATTAAACATGGGATTAAATCAAATTCTTAATGCAGTAACTATCCTCTATCTCAAATTTTCTCATTTAATTTATTTTTTTCCCTTAACTCAGATATAACCTCTCCATATGTGAGTTCCTATTTTAAAACAGCAATAGTTTCCCCTAGATTGCTTTTATGCTACCAGCAAAACCTTGAGGTAAAAGACTTTGCCTAAAACTTTGGCCATTAGTGTCAGGCCACTAGTGGACAACAGACTCTCCATAGAATTTTCCCTGTGTGTTTAAATTTGACTAATTCTTCTCCCAAAAAGGACAATATTTCAGAATGCTTTAGGTGTAATGCTTTATTTTAAGCAATATTAAGGGACAAGGAGAAATATTGAAATAGTAATAGTGGAAAGTCAAGCCTGAAATTAATTTTCCTTTTTTTAATCTTTGGAGAAAAAGCTATAACAAAGAATCTATGTTTCAATAAGATTTATATGTATATTCAAACAATTGACTTCTGCAAGAACAAAGAAAAGCAAAATAGCACAGGAAACAAGAAAGGGAAAATATATCTACTTTGGTAAATAGTAAAAATCGATTAAATAACATTTTAATTAATTTAGCAATTTAAAAAGTATTCTATGCTATGAATACATAATTTGCAGTACTAATGTTAACAGAAGATTATATGTTTATGTATGTAATTCCTTATCTTTCATTTTATATATTTAAATTTACCATTAAAAAGCTTCAAAATTATTCTTTAAAAATTTACTGCTTTGTTAAACATTTGCAACTTCTTTCTTAAAAAGAAACAAGTTTGTATCTATAAGTCCTTTAATAGCTATAAAAGGGAACCCCTTGTTTTAGGGAGTTTCCACAATAAAAAAAATTCTATCTACTCTATTTTTTTTCTATTTTTTTTTCTATCTACCCTATAGACCTTGTAAATATCAGCTCCCAGGAGCATAGAGTAAAATACAATCTATTGAAATACCAGACCCAGAGAGCTAACTAGAAAAGTTTTATGGAATTTGTTGTTCAAACAAAGGCACATATGGACATAAATATCAAGCAAACAATCAAACATTCATGCAATACTGACAGTAAACAAACATATGAACTTATTTGGCAAGAAATGACAGATTCTTTAACTGAATAAATAAATTATTCGAGAAAGCTCATTCATTAGGTAAAGAAGTAAAGTGTAGGTGAAGCAGTTTATTTCAATCTGCTTTCACTTTGGTACCTAGGGCATGAATTTTGTCCTGTGAGTGAATATGAAAGAAAAAGAAGTTTAAACATATTCCCCCCATTTTCCTTCTTGCTCACTTAATCCAGGAAAAGAGATTTGTATTGATTATACTGTTCCTCAGAACTGAGAACTCTGAAGAATAACTGTATGTTAACAATGTTGTATTACTGGCAGATACTGAGATGTGCTTTTCTGCTCCTGGACCCTCATTTTCAGGAATTGTTTTTTCAGGGATTGAGTTGGGCTCATTTTCTCCACAGATATGTATCTTATGCACACCATAGCTGCTCCATCCTTTTAGCCAAAATTCAGCCTTGTTCTCCAGTCTTACAGTATGATGGTGCCCTGCCTCACCATTCACATCTCTTAGTACTGTTTCCTCACCAGGAGCAGAGAGACTGGATTACTTACTCTGAAAGAATACTCAAAAAGCTGATAGTAAGTAACTGCGCAAAGTTTTTTATTTTTCATTTTTTTGAGACAGGGACTTGCTGTGTGGTGAAAGCCAGTCTTGAGTTCACTATGTAGTACAGACTGGCCTCGAACTCACAGTGATTCTCCTGCCTCAGCCTCCCCAGTGCTGGTATTACAGAGTGCTGGGATTGCAGGTGTATGCCACCATGCCTAGGGCATTATTTCATTTAAATTTCTTTTCAATTTTAAACTTAAACTTATAATTCTTAAATTTCAAAAAAAATTCATAATCAGGAAATTTTATCAAGAATAAAATTAAGTTTACATTTACACCTACTTACCCAAACACGCGATATTCCAAAATTAACATTTGTTATATTCTTTTATAAATCAGTGCAGTAATAAACATTATTCTGTGTGGTGCAGGGATTGCTACTTACATTGTTTTTCTCATCTTCTAAAGTGAAATGATCAGAAAAGAACATCCCAAACTTTAATAATACACTGAGAAAATATGTAAAAAATTATTTCTTAATTAGTAAATAAAGACAATTCTCACAAAGAAAGCAAAAACTTTGTTTACTGGATGCTACTGAAGTTTTAAAATTAGTCATTAATCAACTATACTGTTGAGGGAAAATTTTTGAGAAGAAAGTAGGGCATATAGGAAATAGAAGAATAAAACATCAGTTTAAAAGGGTCCACTTGACTAGAAACCTAGAATATTAAGTTAAATACTTCCTTGTTGTTTACCAAATGCTTTCAAAACTTGCAAAATTACTTCTACTTTATATGATTAGATTACTATACCACACAGAGCTATTCTAAAAATAAATAATAAAAGAGATGCATTTTTAGTACAAATTATTTTCTGATCAAAAATCAATTATAAAAGCATCAACATATTTTGACAGAAGCAATTAACTGTGCTGAATATTTTACAATCACAAGAGTCCTTAGGAACCCTTGAACCATTTTCCAAAGCACTTTCCCAAACATCTGTTCTACAAAATATTATGAGGAAAAACAATAATGATAGTAGTAGTACAAGCGTTATATGGTCACATAAATCTAAGAAATGCTTTAAAATATTTCTGTCTCTTGACAAAATGTAAAGCATATTTTTTTTTGTTAAAAATAAATTTGTACAACAGAGGAAACTTAAAAAATCATGTTTTAAGAAAACATTTTCCAAATCCATCAGGCTACAAAGGAAACTAGAAGCATAATAATGTATAATAAGTGTATTTTTTAAACAAATATGCCCAGTCTCTTGTTGCATTAGTCAAGGTTCTGTAAAGGAACGGAATCAAAATAATGAATGTATAATTATAACAGGGGACTTATGAGATTGGCTTAGACAATCACAGGCGCAAATCTCACAATGATCATCTGTGTATTCAAGAGCTATGGAGCCCAGTAGACCTTCTACCTAAGAAAATGGAAGACTCAGAACAAGAGAAAGTCAAAATGCAATATCATGGAAACTGAGGCAATAGACATGGAAACTCCCTAGAGTCATTTGTGAAGTCTGCAATCAAAGGCTGTAAAGTCTGGGGTGTGATGGCAGTAAGCAGCAGCAGCAGCAGCAAATCATGCAGCCTCTCCAGAGGAGTGGGATATGCATGCACCAGCTTCCGTGCCTGCTCTTTATTCCATCTGGGCCCCCAGCCTACCGGTCAGCGCTCTGCATATTCAGATCAGGTATTTCCCACTCAGCTCGCGGTTCCGTCTGTCACTTCTTACAGGAAGCATCCTCATTATCGTACCAAGAAGTGTGCTTTACCAATTTTCTAGGCATTTCTCAATTCAGTCAAGTTGACAACCAGAGTTAACCATCATACTTACTCAGTGAATCTTAACTTCAGTGTCAGGATATTTGCAAGTTGTTGTCAAATAACCTATCAATAAAATTGATAAACTATTAAAGCCTGCAAAACTTCCCCTTAACTATATGTACAAGTAAAATGTATTTTTTCTTCAATAAAATACACATGCATATATTAATTTCTGTATTATATGTAAAGTTGAAAGAATGAAACAAAATTACTCCTGACTTGAAAATTGTTCAAATCTTTCCAACTATACACTGACATAGTTGAGATAGGTGTTTGTACCCAGAATATTGGTATTTCTGACTTTGCTAAAAAGACAAAATTGAGAATTTTTGAGCCTAGATTCTTCATAGATTTCCTGCTCATAATGTTTTCCTGAAATATTGTCTAAGTTTAATTACCTTGAACTTAAATATCAAAGTACAAATGTGATTTAAAATAAAAATTTTATGAAATTCAATCATATAGTGGAATATACTTTATTGGAAAATTTAACCTTTTTTATGGTGAAGTTATAATTGTACTTTATTTGCTCTATTTGGTATACTGACAAACTTGTCTACAAACACTGATTGCTTTATTTGAGGTATATGCCCATGTGATATATATATATATATATAAAACTTTTTTGAAGTATCTACATGTATAGATGTGGATAGTCTGTCTTCATGGTCCCGTTCATACAATTTTAGGCTAAAGTCAGGATATTTAAAGGGAAATAAGATATTTTCAATCCAATTTATTAACATGACTCTAATCTATAGTTAGGTAATTATGTTTTAAGAGTTAGAGGAAAACTTAGGTTCAGGTGTTTATCAACAAAATTTCCCCCAAAATAGATACTATGATTGTTGAATAAATTAGAAAAAAAGAAGACCCAAGTAGCTTTTTATTCCTTTTGAGTCACATAAAAAGAAGCGAGAGTAAAACTAATTAGACCTTCAAATTCTGCACTTTTCCTTTAATTTATTCCTCATTATATAGATAAGGAAGAGGACACTAGTTTAATTAATTAAACTGAAATCAACAGAAATATACTTTCATCATTTCAAATCCTCTAGGCATGTTATGCAAATGATCATCAAAATATAATGTACTGGAATTGTCTGTAAACCTTCAGCAATGTGTTGATCATTTCCTCTGTATAACATAACACTTTAAAAAGTCTTCAAAATTTATAGCACAAATAAAATAAAATAAGTCTAGCAGGACAAACAAAATGTTTGATATATTCAAAAATATATATTTCTTTGCTTCCAGTGTTGTCAAGAATAATTCCTATTCCATTGTGAATGTTTGTGTGTGTCACATGGTCTACATACATTCGTTCATCCACTGATGAGAACTTAGGTTGTTGTATATCTTGACAATTGTGAATAACGATGCAGTGAACTTAGAAGTGCTGTCACTTCTTCACCATACTCATTTCAGAACCTTGCAATGTATACCCAGAAGTGAGATTGTGGAATCATACCAAGGTTTTATTTATAGTTTTTGAGAACTTCCATGTTGTTTTCAAAATAGTTATACTGGTATCTATTTCCATCAATAGTGTACAGAATTTGTCTTTTGTTCACATCCTCACTGATATATATTGCATTTTACATTTGTGATTCAGTCTTCCAACAGGTATAAAGTGATTGCATTTCCATAATGAGAAGACTTGTTTAGGATTTTTTCATATTTTTTTTGTTGTTTGTCCCTTTTATTGCAAGAAATATCTAGCCATTTACCCGTTCTTTAATTGGATTTCTTTTTTACTGAGTTTAATTCCTCATATATATTGGGTATAAATCTCTCATTAAATGGGTGCTTTGTAAATATTTTCTCTCCATTCTATATGTTGCTTAGCAAGTTTTTATTTCCTTCACTGTGAAGGATTTTTTTAAATTTCATTTAATCCAACTTGTCTATTGATTGAATTTTCATTTGCATTTGTGGAATCACATGCTAGAAATCATTGCCCAGACAACACTGAGGAGATAATTGTGTATTTTGCCCCACATAACACTAAAATTACCTATATTTTCTTCCAGAATTTTTAGAATTTCTTATCTTACGCTTTAAATTCATTTTGAATCAAAATTTGTGTAAGGGGTGAGTCTTCTGTCTGATATGATTATTCTAAATGTGGATAGCCAATTTTCCCCAACACCATTCATTGCAAAGATTATTTCCTTATTTTTACCTTGGCGCCAATAGCAGAAATCAATTGATCAAAATGTAAGAGATTATTCTAGGCTTTCTACCCTGTTCAATTGTCTGATATATGAATGTTAATGACAGTACTATGATGTCATGATTAGCATAGCTTTGTAATATATTTTGAAATCACATGCTGTGTTACCTCTTGTGCTGTTATCTTTATTCAAGTTTGCTTTGATTATTTGGAGATTTTATTGGTTCCATATGAATTTTATACTTTTTAAATTTCTGTCAAAGTTAGTTTGGATTTTTGACAGATATTGAATTGAATCTCTAGGTTACTTTGAGTAGGTTGGACATTTAGCAGTATTAATCCTTTTGGTCCATGAACACAAGATGTTATTCCATTTACTTTATGTGATCTTCTATTTTTCGTTAATTTTTAACAATTTTAGAACACAGATTTTTCACATCTAGAATTTAATATAAACCTAAGAATTTAACATTGTATAAACTAGTCTGTTTTCTTTAAAAATGACTTTATGGAAAATTTTTGTTAGTGTGTAGAAACTACTGATTTTGGCATGTTGAATTTTTCATCCTGCGATTTCACTGAATTAATCAGTTCTAATTGTTTTGTGGCAGAATTTTTAGAATTTTCTAGATATAAAAGGATGTTGCTAACAGAAAAGAATATTGCATCTTGCTTTTCGGTTTTAAGATCACTTATTTCTTTACTTGGCTAATTTCTCTAGCTAGGAAATCCAGTACTGTGTTGAATGAAGTAGGGAGAGTGGATATTCTGTCCTATTTCTGACCAGAGAGGAAACACTCTCTACCTTTCATAATTGACTAGGACATTTTCTGTGGATTTGTCATGTATAACCTTCATCATCCTGAAGACAACTGTCTATGCCTGATTTGGGGAGAGGTATTATTATGGAAGGTTATTAAATTTTGTTAAGAGATTTTCCTACATCTATTGATGATTTTTCTCTTTTATTCTGTTAAGATAATGATCAACTTTTTTTTTACTACAGGGAATTGGTATAGGTACATAACACATTTTATTTCACCTTTTTTTCTTCCTTTACCCATCTCCTTTTATTTTTTCAGTACCAGCTTTTCATGTAAGAGAAACCATGTAATATTTATTCATGTCTGTCTGAGTTACTCCACATAACATTATGGTCTCAAGGTGCATCCATTTTCCTACAAATGACTCAAGCTTTTCCTTTTTATGGCAGGGTAGTACTCCATTATGTATAAATACATTTTTTCAATCCATTCATCTGTTGATGGACATGTAGACTGTTTCTGAGGTTTACTATTATGAATTATACTACTAAAAACTTTGGTTTGTATACATTGCTGCAGTATGTATTTAAATCTTTGGGGAAGATACCTGGAAGATGAATAACTGGGTAAAATGGAATTTCTACTTTTAGTTTTCTGAGGAATCTCCATACTGATTTCTATCACATTTGTATTAATTTACAGTTCCACCAACAATGGAGAAGGATTCCTTTCTCCCCACAGCCTCATCACCAGCATTTGTTATTAGCTGATTTCTTAATTATAGACATTCTTTCCTGTAATGAGATGGAATCTCAGTTGTTCTGATTTGCATTTCTCAAATGGCCAGAGATGTTGAAAATTATTTTATGTGTTTTTTGGCTGTTTGTATTTCTTCATGTGGGAAGTGTTTATTCATCTATGATGTCCACTTTTGGTCTGAGTTTCACGTTTGGGTAGTCTATTTTTTTTAGTTCTTTATGTATTCTAGATATTATTCCTTTGTCTGAGGAGTTATCAGCAAAATTGTTTTCACATTCTGTAGGTTGTCTCATCACTGTTAGTGGTTTTCTTTGTCATGCAGGAGATTTTTTAATTTAATGTGGTATCATTTGTGAATTCTTGGTATTATTGCTTGTGCAATTGGTGTTTCATTAAGAAAATCTTAGCCTACTCCATGTCTTCAAGAATTTGCTTTGTCCCCCAGCAGGTAAGCGTTTCTGAACTAATGTTTACATTTTGATTCGTTTTTCCAGCACTAATTTTTAAAGAGGCTGTCTTTCCTCCACTGAAGGAATTTGGTCCCTTTGTCAAAAATAACATAGCTGAGTGTACCAGGATTTGTTTATCCATCTTCTATTCTCCATCACTGATCCATGAATGTGTTTTTTGTTTGATTGTGTTTCTCATTATACTCTGCTTTTTGCTAATACCATGGTGTTTTTCATCACTGTAGCTTTGTAGTATAACTTGTAGTCTGGGATTGTGATGTCCCCTGCCTTACTTTTGTTGCCCAGAATTGCTTTTGCTAGTCTAGATCTGGTTTCATGTGAATTTTGGGTTTGATTTCTTCAGTTCTGTGAGGAATGTCACTGGTATTGTGATTGAGATTGTGTTAAACCTATACAACAGTTTTTGAAGTATTGCCATTTTCATTATGTTAGTACTTCCTACCCAAGAGCAAAGTATACCTTTCCATTTTCTGATATTCTCTTCAATCTCTTTTTTCAGAGCATTATAGTTTTCATTGTACAGGTCTTTTGCTTCCTTGGTTAGATTAATTCTTAAATATTTCATTATTTCTTGATGCTATTGTAAAGGTGTTGTTTCACTAATTTTACTGTCAGTGAGTTTGTTGTGTACAGGAATGTTACTGATTTTTGAGTGTTGACTTTGTATTCAGTCATGACTGAATTTTATTATTAAATCTAGAAGTTATTTAGCAGAATTTTTTGGATTTTCTATTGAGAGTGTCATGTCATCTGCAAATAACGATAATTTAATTTCTTCATTTCCTCTTTTTTCCTTTAATTTCTTTCCCTTTTCTAATTACTCTGGCTAATGTTTCCAGAAGTATGTTGAATAGGAGTGGTGAGAGTGGACATCTTTATCTTGTTCCTGATTTTAGAGTGAAAGCTTTCAGTTTTTGACCATTTAGTATGATGTTGGTTGTTGGTTTGTCATGTATGGCTTTTATCAGATTTAGATAAAGAGCATTCTTTCCAATTTTCTGTAGGGTTTTTATCGCAAGTGCATATTGAACTTTATCAAATGACTTTTTTACATCTATTGAGATAATCATGTTTTATTTATTTATTTGTTTTCTGTCTTTGGCTCTGTTGATATGGTGTAATTTCATATGCTGACATGAAGTGTCCCTGAATCCCTGGGATAAATCTTATTTGATCATGGTGTACAATCTTCTTGATGATTTCCTGTATTTTCTTTGTCAGTATTTTATAGGGGGATTTTTGCATCTATGTTCACTAGGGAGATTTGCCTATAGTTCTCTTTTTCAGTTATGCCCTTCTCTGGTTTTGGGATCAGGGTAAAACTTGCTTTCAAGAATGACTTTGGGAGTATTACTTCCCTTTCAATTTCAGTAAAAAATTTGAGGACTAAAATGGGATTACATCGTCCCTATATTTCTTGTAAAATTCAGCAGTGAATCCATCAGGACCTGTGCTTTTCTTTATGGTTAAATTTATATTTACATTGTTGAATTTGTTGATTGATAATGGGTTATTTAGACCTTTTCTTTATTCTTAATTCAACTTTGTTAATTGATGTATTTCTAGGAATCAGTCTTATTCTTCTTATTTTGCATCTCTTTAGAGTCAAAGTTCTTAAAGTGGGTATTAATAATCTGGATTTTTGCATGATCCATTGTGATTTCAACATTTTCATTCACAATTGCATAATTTGAGTCTTTTATTTCCTTTTTAATAAGGTTTGCTAAGGGTTTACCAATTTTATTTAATCTTTTGAAGAACCAATTCTTTGTTTCATTGATTCTTTGTATTGTTTTCTTAGTTTCAATTGCATTAATTTCTTCTCTGATTTTTATAATTACCTCCCTCATATGAGCTTTGGAATTGACTTCTTTTTCTTCACACAAAGGACTAATATCTAAAACATAAATTATTGAAAACAATCAGGCTTCTCAAATTTAAAGACTCAATCCAGCATCTGAGATAAATACACTCTTCTCAGATGAAGAAGTACAAATGTCAAATTAAAGAGATGAAAAAATGCTCAACATCACTGGTCATTCAATAGATGCCAACTAAAACAATACTGAGATTTCATCTCACCTCCAGAACGTCTAGCTATCATCAAAAAATTAACCAATAAGCAATGCTGGTGATATTGTGGGGAAAAAGGAATCATTCTCTACTGTTTGTGGGAGTGTGGACTCTTGCAACCACTGTTGAAATCAGTGTGGAGATTCCTCAAAAACTAGAATTAGAGGTCCCATTCAAACCAGTTATAACCTATCTGGGTATCTTCTGGCTATCTTTCCAGAAGAATTATAAAAAATGCCACAGCAATATATATGCACCAATGTTTATGGAAGTACAATTTCTAATAGCTAGATCTTGAAAACAACTCAAATGCCCATCAACTGAGGAAAAGATAAAGAAGACTTTTTTTTATGAAATGGAGTACTACTCAGACATTAAGAAGGAACTAAAAGATGATTCTGTGAACATATCAGAAAAATTGGTATTTGGCCAGTTTTATATCAGCTTCACATTGATATAAAACATCTGCTGTATTCCAAGAATAAGTGTTATTCTTGAAAGTTAAGTATTGAAATATTTTTCCATATTTCAACAAGATGAAGATAAAATGTAAATACTAGGAAAAAATATCAAGAAAAATAAATGAGAAACATATAGATTTAAGGTACAGATTAATCCCAGCTATCTTAATCATTGTTGTAAAAAAACTAAAATGTATAATTGGTATAAGTAATATATTATAAAATAATATTATCATGAAATATGAGGTCATTACTTATAAACTTAGGAAAATAATTATATTGTGTGTTATATTAGAGTGATCATATATTTTTGAGAGAAATTTAAAATGCCTAGTAAGAGAGAATAACATATAAATATATCAAGTTAATTCATTGGATAACTGTATATTGTAAAGATGAGTTTGTTTCAAAGTTTGTCTGGACTTTATTTAACAACTGAAAATAAAATACATATCTTTCCTAAAAGTTGTAATCTTGCCATTTTTATGGAGAAATGTACCAAGGTCTAAGAATAGTCAAGATAATTCTGAAAATAGTGAACAAAGGTGGAATATTTATATTGACTGATGTCAAGTCCTGAAATAACAACTTCCAGTAATCATGAAAGGTAATTATTTGTGTAAGGATACTCAAGTAGGTGTTTGGAATAAAAAGCCTAGAAATACATGTCTTCATTGATAGTCAATTGATTTTCAAAGAAATGCAAAATTATATAATAAGAAATGCACACACAATTTTCTAAAAAATGCATATCCTTTTGGAAAAAAAAATGAATCCATATCCTTACCTCATGGTGATGATAAAATTTTTTTATTTTAAAAATATTTTAAATTTCATTTTAAAGAGAATAAAACAAAACAAAATGAAACAGAATAAAGTCGATCAATACAAAACAAGGAGATCTATTCAGGACTTCAAAACAAGATAATAGGAAATCAGCTATGACTACTATAATGCCTCATGTTATCTTCAAAATAGCTGTCTACACCATAAGGCATAATAAAATCAAACAAAACAGAAAAGAATAAAACCAATCAAAACAAAACAATGAAAGAGATAAAGGACTTCAAAACAAGATAATACTAAATCAACGATGGCTACCATAATACATCTTGTTATCTTCAAAATAGCTGCCCATACCATTAGACATAATAGAATCTAACAAAGCAAACCAGAATAAAACCAAACCAAGCAAAACAATGAAAGTAACAGGACTTCAAAACCAAGGTAATAGGAAATTAACAATGGCTACCACCTTCCCTTTTTAGACATTTCCTCCCCTTTCACCTTCACAATACCTATTATACACTTTGAATCCCACTAACTCCTTCACTTTTTTATACAACAAAATGAAACAGAATAAATTCAATGATAAACTGATGAAACTAAGCAAAGTCATAAATCTAAAAAAGAAACTAAAGATCATCTTTAGTATTTTAGAGTAGGCAAAATTATCTTTCAGTAAAAAAATTAAGAAACTATAAAAAACCCATAAGTTGAACATCAAACTTAAAATACTGTAGTTAAGACGTTTTTTTTCCTTATGTATTCTGGATATAAGTCCTTTATCAGATATTCAAGGATACATAAAGATACAACTCAATTAAACAAATAAATGAATAATTTGTACAAATGCTTCACAAAAATCAAGATAACAAATGATCAGCAAATATCTAATATGATCAGGATTTTTAATCACTATGAGTTACCAATATAAATCCATTAGAATGGTTAAATTAAAAAGGTTGACCACACCAAGTGATGCCAAGTATGAAGAAACTGTACATCTTATATGTGACTCTTACTTCCTTATGCTACAACCATTTTGGAAAACAGTTCAATAGCTTCTCATAGTGCTAAATATCCACTCACTTACAATATATTCCAGTAATGTAACTCCTAAAATTTCTTCAAGAGAATTTAGAATATGTGTTCACAAAATACATCACAAAAATATCTATAGAATTTTTTAATTGTAGTGATCTAAAAATGAATGCAACACAAAATTCAACAACCTAGTTGTGAGACAAATTGTGATATATTTATGAAATGGAATACTATCAAAAATTATAAGGCTACAAACTGTTGTCATAGAAACCAACATAAAGGAATATTAAAAAGCATTTGACTGAACATTAGAAACCAGAGAAAAAGAAGTCTAAAGTATTTTATTCAATGTTTAAAATATACAAATTTACTTCTACATCACAAAACCTTAATTTTTTATTTTGAAGAGAATAAAACAAATACAAAATAAAACAGAATGTTCAATCAAGACAAAACAAAGAATGTGATACAAGATTTCAAATCAAAATAAAAAATAAACCAACAGTGGTTGGATGTTGCCCCTTGCTATCTTCAAAATAACTTCCTGTACTATCAGGTATATTAAAATCAAATACAACAAAACAGAATAAAACCAATCAAAACAAAACAATGATAGCCATGCAGGACTTCAAAACAAGGCAGTTGAAATACCACAGTGCCTACCATAATGCCTCTTGTTATCTTCAAAGTAACTGTTTATATAATCAGACATAATAAAAACAAG
>RJWT010030043.1:0-14752 GCA_004365215.1 Cuniculus paca | reverse complement strand
GATAAAAATTTAAAAAAGAATGGAAAGAAAACAATAGAAAGAAAGTTTTGTGAAGGGAGGGGGAAATAAGAATTGAAAGGAAGGGAGGGAAATGGGGGTAAAAGAATTGAGATATATTATCTACAGGTACAAATTCCCTATGATGAATGTGATCATTACATATGGCCAAAAGTGTACCACAAAATGTATTTTTAAAAAAGTAATAAAATTACCTTATATGAGAGTTAAAAAAAACATGTTAGTGTTTGGCATCAAAATGTAAGGTCAACTAGATGCATTTTAAAAAAGTCTACATTAAATCTGTCAGAATAAGAGTCATAAGGGAAACTAAGAATTTAGGTAGATGATGTACAATAAGATTTATTATATTATGTGTGGACTATTGAAATAGCCCACAATGTGCTTATGTCACTGGAAAAATCAAACGTTCATTGGTTTCATTACTTTATCTATTTGTTTAGAGAAAGTTTTTAGTTGATTTTGTTACCTCTGAATTTATGAAAGATTTCGGCTAGAAAACCCATGAAATTTTGTATCTATACTGAGTCCTGGATAGGACTTTTAAAATTATCAAATTTCCTTATAGGATGAATGCTTGGTAGAATATTCTTTTAGTATTTGGCTTTCATAAAGCTATATTCACATTCTCCATTTCTTAGAAATCATTGTGGTAAAGAATATTCTGATTTCAGTCTATTCTTGAGATTGAACTCTATTGTACCTTATTGTAGATACAAACATAACATTGGTTTGAATTTTCTCAGAGATCTGGTTTCAATAAATCCATAATATAGTACTTGTTTTGCTTTGATTTCTTACTTTTTCTTAGACCATGAATGAGCCTTAAGATTCCATTTCATAAGGCCTGTGACTTGTGACTGATCACTTAATTAACTGATTTATTGGTAAAGTGATTGTACAGGGAAGCTTTGGGATCAGACCAATCTGGTTTTGAATTTGAGCCCAGAAATTTACTAGCCAAATAACAAATAGTCTCTAAACCCTCCCTAAGCCTCAATTTCTAATATGATGTGGAAATTGTGATCTGTTAAGTCTCACAGAGTTGGTCAAAAAGTAGACATTAAGAATTTGGATGTACGATTTACATCCGCAGTCATAAGATTGTACTTCATGCTAAGTTTATTTTGATCTTTGAGATCACTGCTAGTGATAATAGTGTTGACATCACAATGAACACATTTAAAAAGTAATCATCTGTATTATAAAGACAAAACACTACTTGCTCAACTGTTTCATAATACTTTCACACTGAATTTAGTTATACATACTTATAAGCCTCCTTTGAGATTTCTTAACAACAGTGGCAGAGTCTATTTTTTGTTTTGTATTATTCTATCTTTTAATAACCTGGCAGCCATGTGCAACTACTACATCTCTCACCACCTGTATGGTAAGTTCCAGAAAGCCTGGTATTCCCTTTCTCAGCTTCCCTTGCAGAAAGAGGGCTCAGGGCCATGTATTCTCATTGCATCCAATGAGGCATGTGGAAATTTCTGCTGGAAGCATCTGGTTATAGTTTCTTACACACAGACATGAGTAGCTCTGTTCTTTCCCTTTGCCTTTTTGAGTACAGTGTTTATTATTAGAAACAGTGACAGTCTTATAACCAAGGGCTAACAAGCACAAGGATCCAGGAATAACAGTCTCTTCATAGCATTGCAGAAATACTGAACACCCTTGGTCCCTGCTGACATTACTGAGCAGCCACATCAGCCATGGACTACCTCTCTCTACTCCTTATGATTTATATGACTGTGATCTTTAGGCCAGCAAAAATCAGACATTCCTCTCAGTCAGCATGTAGGGTTTTTGTAATGTGAGTTCAACCATTTTAACTCTTCTGTGTTTTGTGCTGGTCACACCCTGATTTCTAAAGTCATTGAAATTACTTAGAATTATAATACAGAAAAAATGAGAATAAATGGATAAAATTAGTTATTTAAAAATCAGTATTGTAAAGATAGGCTCTAATAATTTCTCAGAAAAGCCTAGCTGATTTTTGAGTAATAATTTCTAAATAGCATTTCCCGTTTGAAACTTTATGTAAGGAGCACTGAATGATATATAAGGGAATAGTGTCTCCTATATCCTTCCTAAATGAACAGCAATTTTATTAGTAGGACTTTTTATAGAGCTGCTTGTTGTATACATCCTTCTATAAAGTGAATCAGGGATATCAACACACAACTCAATAATGTCAATTATGTGTAAAGCTAACAGAAGCTATGAATGATACTTTCTAATGAGACATTCTAATTCAAATCAGTTTTTAATTCATAGTGGAAAGAATTGTCTCCTGTTTTTTTCCCAAGCATCGTAAGTCCCAATTTGGATTTTGAAGGGTGTACAGAATACAGGAGACCAGCATTCTACTCTCTTTTGGAGTTCTGTGGAGGGAAAACTTTGTATTTCTAGTGGAAGGAAACAAAACAATGAAACTGTTCATGCATTCACTTCTGAAAGCAACATTTTAGGTATATAATAAAAACTTATAACTGAATAGGAAACCGTTATACTTTGCCTGAAGGTGGCCTCATGGTCACATGTTTGCTGATGAGGCAGTATCGAGTCTCTGGTACATTGTGAACACTTGAAAAGTCCATCTTTAAGTTCTGCTCCATAGAAAATGGTCCAGTATTCCCACATACTCATCATGGCTATAGAACAAAGCAAAAACAAATGTTTCTGTCTCTGTCTCTGTTTCTCTCTGTCCATCTTTCTTACACACACATCTTATTTTGTATCCCCATATTTTCTGTGGTTTTAAGAAACATGGCCTCCATCTGAATCCATTAGGATGAATTCTGTGCATGATAAACTATTGGAAAATTTAGATATTCTGTCATATATTATTTTAGCATTAAAATCTATAATATGAAGCCATGCCTTCTGGAAATGGTTCATTGGGTAATCTTTGATTTGTAACAATTAAATTTTATAATAATGTATGGGAATATTATTTTCAAATTTTCTGGGGGAAAGAAGAAAAGTATGCTCTTCATGAGATGCATAATACAGTGCTCCTTTAGATACTTTTCAGAATATGTACCTAGACTGAGCAAAATAAAGTTATATTCCTTGATACTACCTTAGGCTAACAACTGGCAGATCAGGAGTGCCAGACACAATATGTATTCCATCTGGGGAGTATCTCTTTTTGTAACAGAATTTGAAATTAATAAAATATACAACATTAATAGGACATACATATATAGGACAAACTAAGAAAAGAGATTTAAGAAATTAAACTTATTGAGTTAAATATTCACTTAACATCCGTTTCCCAGTCAGTTCTGTTTTTCAGATGTGTTAGGAATGATACCTTGGTGCTTTAACTGGTGAATAAAGTTGTTGTTATACTAATGTGACTTATTATATTTCTTGGACTATATTCTACTGAAATAATTAAGTTATAATATTGGCTCTGCTTTTTATTATCTTTCTCTTACTGAAGTTTTTTTCTAGATAGCAAAATTCTCCTTTTCTTACATGGTTCTGGTTTGTTTCCCATGGCATCACTATTAGTGTCTGTGTTTATCTTCTGTATCAAAACTTAGTCTATGAAGTCATTTTTGATAATTTCTCTTTCAGCTTAGCTTCACAAAATCTATTATTCTAAAGCTGGGACAGCATGCCCCATTCCACCTCTGCTTGTGCTGCATAAGCACTTTGAATGATGACAGATCAGAAAAGATGGGCCTGAATGCATAATTACTGTGGCATGTAGTTAACGTTGGTTGATAAAAGTAAGCATACAAAATAAGAAAATACGCTTGATAAAGCTAGGAAGTTTACGAAGGACTCGAGTAAGAATAACTGTGAGGAGTTACAAGGTTTCATAAACTTCGTTTTGCATCAAATGTCACTGTCTCCGATTGTCTTCCAGTCCCTGTAAAACATTTGTCTCATGCATAATAATTTCCTCCTTTCCCCCACCCCATCTTAGAACAGTTTTGCCTTTTCAACCAGTTACTGTTAGCACCATTTAATAAGAAGGTTTTGCTGGGCTTTCTAATCGAAAACTTGCTTTTATCTTTCTTCATGAAAGAATTGAAATGGCTTCTTTCAGGTTGCTGTAGCCTCTGGGGAGATAAGGACCCTGCGGTTAACAGGATGAGAGATTTTTGTTTAGAAATTTTTATTTAGACAATGAAAAATGACCTCTGTAAACTCAAAGCTATCTTATTTTGGGGCTTTAGGCTTCTGGCAGATAAATCAATTGGGCCCTTGGGACAGCAAAGGAAAAACCTTTGCAGTAACTATGTCAGGGCAATGCAATAGATTTGCTGTGAGTATGCAGTTGTGTTGAATGTACAATGCACTTAAAAATAAATATCATTTTATTTTCTATTAAATATTCAGGATCTGGTTTCTACTCTTTTCAGCTGTAAGGAAATATTTCTTTTTGTGATGTAAACTGCAGAAAACAGATTTTTAAATGTATAAAATATGTGACTAATGTTGGTATTTTGATTTTGACTTTTTAATTATTGTGTGTTTTCTAATGGAGATTGTTTTCAGATTTAAATTCTCAAAATTGTATCTTCATATTAAAACTCAATATTATAAACTGCTCTTCTGTGGTTAAACTACTTCATTGTTACCTAAATAATACAATTGTATTTTGTCTAAAATATGCTTTTCCAGATTGCTGCAACATTTTTCACACCTGTTCATAGATTCAAGGAGCTTTGCAGTTCCTCACAGCATGAATTTGCGCTGCATGTTCACTCTAAAGAAAGAATATAGCACTTGACTATGTGCTTTTTTACCTATGTCATGTCGGGTGCACATTCAGGGTGAAAAGATATGCAGAATAATCTGTAAATTTGACAAGGAAACAGACCAGGAGACAGATGCTTAACCAACATGTGTGGCTGTGCAGTCATTAGTGATTGGATTATTGATCAGACAAGTACAGGGACCGATTGGAAGGGGTTAATTTTTCTCCATTTTACAGGAAACCTTTACACACATTTTGCAATGTCATTAGAGTTACAGTGCAAACCAGTGAAATGCATGAGGTAAGAAATTAAAGAATACAGAAAAATTGAGGTGCAAAATGCTTAGCAAATATCAAATGAAGTGTTGCAGTAAAAAAAATGGGAAGACAGAGTTCCATTAGGAAACTGATCAAACAATATAAGAAAAAACATAGCCCCTTTATTTTTTGGAACTTTGTTCTGACTGATTACTTTGGGGTGAAAGCAGGCCTATTTGATAAACCTCTCTTTTCTTATCACTCTTTTTTTCTCCTGTCCAAAAGTTGATTAGTGTTCAGTGATAGAATTAATGGGTATACTATGTTTTACTTATTTTCCCAAATCCTTCAATCTAGAACCTAGAATAATGTAAAAATATAAAGTTAATATATTGCTTAAATATCCTTAATTTGATCACATTTGCTATTCACAAATGATCAGATATAGGTTTCAATTTTAGGAGTACTAGGACAAATATTATATATTTGTATCTGGGTTGTCTTTTCCAATAAAAGTGAAAATAACACCAATCACAAAGTGTTGTTATAAGGAATCAATATGTAGATAACAGATATAATAATAGTAGTTAAAGAATTTTGAGTACTTGCCTGGGTAGTAACTGTTCACATATATTCATTTATTTTAAGAGGCATATTGGATATATATATGTGCTATATAATTTAATTCATTTATCTGCTAGTAAGTGGCAGAGCCAGTAATCAAGAAGAAGCTATGATTTTAAGTCTGAAGGAAGATCCTTCATGCCAAGTGCACACCATGCGTTCAGTATAGGAATTTCTTCTTTTCACTGAAGTCGAGTATATTGACTGAGATATTTGTGATCACCTCCTGTGATTTGGGTATCAAGATGTTCAGATTATTAAAGAAAACAATATATTTAAATTTCAGTCTAACTCAATTATTACATCAAAGTATGACTGTTGAATGCACCTCTTTGTTAAAAGTAATATGGTGCATCAAATTATTTCATGAAGCCATCAGCATTTATTATATATCTAATATCTCACTATCTAACATTGATTTTGCAGAGTAAGTTTATATAACTCAAAGTCTTTAACTATAAGTACCTTCATGAGCAGGGAAAGAATGAGTTTTACTAGAAACCTGTAGAAAATTGTTTAATCTATTACTTTCAATTGTTAATTTGATTAATATCACTGTTCATCTATACAATACAAAGAGCAAATCCAACAAACTATTAGACAATGAGAATATATTCAGTTACAATTATTGAACACTTTATGGAAAAATATTTGAAATTAATTTCATTAGATCCTTTCTGAAAATTTAGTTCTCTGCACATACTACAAATGACATAAGCAGTCAGTGTATTTGTAAATTATTCATGGGATCCATGTTTATGAAATTTTACTCAATCCATTAACTGATATCATGTTCTTCAAATTTCTGAAAAATAATTATAAATGTAGAGATAGAATGCTTCAAACTACAAAGCGGTTATAATGTTCACAAAACACATTTGCTAAAAGTCCACACATCTTACTCTGAAGCGGTCTCTACACCACCACTCAGGATTAATTATGCTTATCTGCTTTTCAAACTGATTGCAGATTCAAAATATTAAGTGAGAAATAAAAGAGAGTTCTTTTCAGGTACACAGACAATACTACAAAGTTTATGCATTAGTACTTTAATGCTTAGTTCGGTGCTCCTTATAGTATTTAATGTTTTTAAATATGTGTTGAAAAATAAATAAATAAATATGTGTTGAATAAAATGACAATAGAGAAAGAGAAATCAAATAATAAAAGTAAGTATAGAAATAGTGCTGTACAGGAGTCTATATTTAGTCTAGGATCCAGTACACCATTTTAAAAGCTCTTTAAATCAGATCTTTACAGTATTTAATGCTTGTTGGAATGAATATTGTTTATCACTTAAAAATGCATAAAGCTATATTTAAGAAAGCAGAGTAGTGTAAGAAACTGAAATTATTTTCTTCAAATAAAATAATTTTATTTTATTTTAAAAAATTATACATGAATTGAAAAATCCCACAAAAAGAAACAGAAAATAATCAAAATAAAGAGGCAAAAGTGAGCATCAAAATAAATACTATGATGTTGTGATGTTGATAATTACAACACTAAGATAAATGAGTTATCAGTCAAAGTCTCAATTAGAAACGGATGGCACTTCTGATTCATTAAATTAAGAATTGTTATTTACAAAGGGAAAATTCATAAAGGTGTGAATGAAGTTAGTAACAATAACAAAAATGCAGATTAACAGCAACAACAACAATAAATCCAGAGATGTTGCCACCTCACACCTTGGTTCCAAAGGAAATAGGAGAGTGAACAGCTAGCAAAATCCAGAAAGAGAGTATTGAGATTACTTCCAAAGGACAGATTGAGGGACATGAAATGGTGGAATGTCAACTTGATTGAATTAAGAAATGCCTAGGGAATTAGTAAAGCACACTTCTGGGAGTGTCTGGATGGTTCATGGATGCATGGCCTTGGGACTATATCTCATCCCTAGCTCATTTGTCTCTGCCACTCTTCCTAAGTGCTCTGTTACCTGGCTGCCACAAAGTAAGCAACCATGCTCCATGATGCCTACTCATCATGATGCAGGATTCTTGGAGCCATCTAACAATAGACTGAACCCTCTAAGACCTGAACCAAATTAAACATCTACCTCTTCAAGTTGTGAGTGTTGAGTATTGTGTTCTTGCAATGAGAAAACTGACTAATACAAGGAGCATGGCTACCTTAGAAGACCAAGCAAAGCAGGAGACAAGATAATAAATATCTTGACCTCAGTCCTTCTTTCTCACTGTCTGTTGCTGGTGCTCCCCATCAACTGAACACAATCATAAACTGTAAGGTGAGGAAGGTTTGTTGATGGAGTTCACGCAAGTCAATGTTCCATAGTAGAGATCAGGGTGGCGAGTAACTCTATAGGGACCAATGGGAAATATCTGACTTTATGGGGAAATAAGAAAAAAAAATATTTCGAAGCCCAAAGCACTGGTCAGTTGGGATGCCATTAAAATTGCTGGTGAAATTTAAGAAGCAGTGAAGAAATTGAAATTTTTAACAATGATTAAACTTTTGGAAAACAAATAACTTGAAAAACACCCAAAGAAAGTATAGAATTCTCAGAGCAAACATGAAGGTGCAATAGGTGCGTATGTGTGTGTGTGTGTGTTTGTGTGTGCACACGCACCTGCATTACAGGTGTACCTCTGTAGGTTAAGAGGAGAGAAAATGCTATAGGATAGCAGATACTGATCTGAAAACAAATTCCATTATACAGTTTTATTCTTTGAGAGCAGATACCTCATTGTATTCTACTTTTTAATTTTTTGTTTTTTTAAACAGAGTCTTGCTATGTAGTTCAGGCTGCCCTTGAACTCTATGTAGCCCAGGCTGGCCATGAACTCATAGTGAGCCTCCTGCCTCAGCCTCCTGGATGCCAGGATTATAGGCATGTGTCACCATGTCTGGCTGTATTCTACTTTATAATCTTTGTCTGAATCCAAAACCTGATTTATGGTGAAGCCAATAGATACGAAATTTAAGGGAGCACCAAAATACTAAAAAATCATGATACATAATATTCAAATCTAATGCAGTACTTGAAAATAAAAAAAGTCAGGATGAACAAAATATCAACATTTTAAATAAAAACAGGTTTATGTTTATTACTTGCATTCTTAATCAATTCATAGTTGTCTAACACCCTGCACAAATTAGATTTATATGTATTGAGTAGTGTTCGCAAGGAGACTAGGCCACACTGGCTCTTATACATAATTGTGGTTTTAGTTGTAGTATTTGTATTAATTTTTTTCATTGGTTCAAGCATGGGAAGGCACAGTATTTGGATAAGTTTATAAAAAAGCATAAATTTTTCCTTTTGCTCTGTACGACTTGATACTTGACTGCTGAACTCCATAATTGATAATCGCAAGATGATGAAGATGTTTTTGAATGAAAAAAAATAAGTTAATGTGGCTATTTCTTTATCCAAGTATGCAATACTAAGATGTGGCATTCATTCTAGTTCTTATTTTTTTTCTGTTTTGGCGAATTTATTGAGTTTCTGTATCTGGCATTGTTCTCTGAAATTGTAAGAGCAGTTTTAAGGTGTGATTAGCAATATGCAGATGCTCAAAGACAGCTCTTATAAAATTCCATGAATAACACACTAGGTAAAAAGTTTTGTATTAGTTTACCAAAATTGCCAGCTTTCCACAGAATCCTCTTCAGTTTCTTCTCAAGCTTAAATCACACTTTTCAAATTTAATTTGTTTAAACATTTCTTAAAAATAGTATTTCAGTGTTGTACAAAATTTTACCTTTGGAATATTCTAATTGCTGTCTAATCTCTTTTAAATTGTTCCTTCTTAGTATTCTCATCTTTTAATTTATGTTGTATGTACTCTGATTTAGAACTATGTATGTCTTAAAATTATGTTTATCTTAAAACTTTGTAATATCTAAGCAGATCATTGTGAAATAAATATTAATTAATGATAGTAACAATAATAATGATATAGTAATTTAAATTTGTCATTGCTTTGATCAAATTACCTTTCCTTAAGGCCCCACTGGAATAATATTGATTTTTACAACAAATATAATTTCTTGTCCTTGAAAGCCTTTTCTTCTATCTCCACTTTAATGTCTTCCATTATTGTTTTGTTAGATACAGATGATGTGAAGAGGGACTCCATTGCATTATTTATTTTTTCCATAATTAATATATGAACAGAGCAAAGATGAAATTTGACTTAGGAAACTTCTTAGAGCCAGCTCCCATAAATGCATATGATAAAGATCATATTCTAGAGATACAAATATTATGTGAGTTTTTAGAGATGTAATGTTGATTTTTTTAAGTAAATAAGTAACTGTGTCCTTTATAAGTCTTATATATTATTTATGATGGCATTTATAAGAACATTTTTTTCTTAACAATATTTTACTTGGATCTTCAAATCAAGCATTTGTTGGGACCAGTTCACCTACTGGTCCATATCCACATAACTCATGCTTTACAGTCATAGACTGGTGTGACACAGTGTAATAGAAAATGATGTATTGCCTGAATTTAAAGGAACATGGACTATTTCTGGATCTGCCGTGCAGCATGAGATCTGTATCACATTTGAAACAAAGCTAACCAAGCAGGCAGAGCAGAAAGATATCTATGGGCATCCATTAATCAGGGTAGAGTATATGTATACATTTTTTTCAGCATCTTACTCTATGTGCTTTGTATATTTTAAGCCTGAAACACAGAACAAAAATAGCCTTAGTGACCATTCACATTGATTCTTACCTAATCATCCTTAGAGAATCATCCCTTGTGAAAGCCAAAACAAATACAATTTGGTTAAAAATTGTTAAATGGTATTATGCATAGTCCTTTATTCCATCTTTTCTCACTTGGTGCCATTAAATGTTCTGCCATGTATGCATTTTGTTATATATATATATATATATATATATATATATATATATATATATATATTTAAATCTACTATTTAAAAGCCAATTAAGTTCAAAATATTTTAAAGCATACTGTTTATAAGAAACACAAGTATCAAATTATTTAGAATTCCAACTAGGGAGAAAAAACAAGATAATAGAATTGACTGAGAGATGTATTTCACTGTTATAGAACACTTTCAGTTTGAGTAAGACTAGACATTCATCAAGGCAGAATTGTGGTACTTGCTTTAAGGATGGCAATTGTTATCTCTCTTCAGTATATGAGGTATATTAAGTATTCTCAAATTCTTCACAGATAAGTTTATTCTATTTTCCCCAGGGATCTTCATGCTTAAAACTCTTGAGGCTGAACCACTCCTTTTCCCTCATTCAAATTACTTATGCAACATTCCAAGTGCAGTAAAGTAAGGACCAGCAGGATCAGACTAACACGTATATTTTCCAAATCTATGCTGTAATGGATCATAAAAGTAAAAGGCTTCCAACAACTTTATTGGAATTAGGCTTGTAGATACAAATTCCACCCTCTTCCAGATTTTATTAGTGTTTTGCTTTATTTGTTGATTTTCCCTTTTATATCATCCATACTCCCTGTGCCTTGCTTTCTCTCACAGCCAATTTTCCATTCCTCTGTGGCAATTACTGCTAGGCTTTGCAGTTATTGAACAAGAATTACTTATCAATAGTTTTAAGTGATTTCAGTTACTAAGTATGTATATAGGTAATTCTCAAATCTTCATTTCTATCACTGGTCTAGTCAGATCTTCACAATTACATTGAGGTCACCTGTCCTTAGAAACCAACTAAATACATTATGTCTTAATTACATTGTACATCCTGAAACAAACATCCATTCCCTATTCCTGGTAATCTCATCACTATTTTCACAGCTGGCTGGGCTGTGCAATATGAAGAAAGAGATGGAGGTGGGGAAGAGGAAACTATGCTTGGGAAATGAGATTCAGTAGTTACTTGATTTATTCACTCAACATTATTCTTCACAATTAGCCCAGAAATAACATATAACATTTTTTCTAGACCATTTCCACACTTATCTCTCCACTTTGAGTCTCACAAATACACTGAGTCCAATTCCCATTTTATTACTTCACATCAATTCTATTTCGCCTCTTCATGTTATAATTTATTTTAGGTACAAAGGTAGAAATAATTTCTCACACATCTACAACAATTCCTCTTTCCTTGCTATATCAGAATTATATTCTTCCATCCTTTTCCATCTTGCTTTTTTAATCTCAAATTGTTCTTAATATACTTTGTAAAAAAGTTCATTCAAATCGAAGTACTCTGTTGTTTTTCAGGGAAATTAGAAATTAGAAGACAGAAAATTGGAAAGGAGAAATTCTCTTCTTCCTTTCTTTCTTGATTTTCCTTCCCTTGCCTCTAATTCTTCTCTTTTCTCTTCTCCTCTGTTCTTTCCTATTCCCTTCCCTTTCTCCTGTCTCCTCTGTCTCATTACTTTCATTCTTAAACAGGTATTGAATACCTATCTATTCTATTTAGGTATGGTGAAGCTAGAAGATAAATCAAATGTAATTCTACTACAAGGCTGACAAAATCTTCAGTAAAATGTCATGACAAAATCATCACAGCACATATTTAGGGAAATGTTATGGTCTATATTTAATACTGGAGGAAACCAGACTTGACAAAGGCATAATACACAGAAGTCGTAGAGCAGATAACAAATTTAACTGGTAGTCAGATCTAGAGTTTTCCCATTTCAGAAACCTACTGTCTCTGAAAACAACTTAAAATCAAAATCCAGGAAGTTAGAAGGGAGAGAGGGAAAGAAGGAGGGTAAGAGAGACAGAAAATATAAATTAATCAAGATACAAAAACAAAACGACTATGCCTAAAGGACACAGTAAAGAGTGGGTTTTATAAAATAAGCTGGCAAGGAGGCATAGGATTTGACTGTGTGTGATTTTATAGGCCATATTGATCAGGTTGGTTTTCAAGCCTATGAGCACTGGGAAAGCCCTGAAATGCTTTAACTAAAGTAGCAACGGGATGGACTTTACACACTGGAACATTAGCTTTAAGACCAGTTAACTTCATGGTCATATGGGTAGACCAGTAGTGGAGCTAAGACACTGGGCTAAGGTGATAAGACTTTCAAAATTTGGATAAAACATTAATAAAATGATATGCACTTATGGATTTGATATGTACATTAAAGAATAGATTTCTAGGATGACTTAGATATTTCTCCCTTCCATGCTGGGTAAAAACTATGTTTAATCTAGGATGGAATGAATAAGTAAAACGTTAATTAAGCACCTTGCATATGTGAGGCAGAAAAAATACAAAATAAGAAGTGGCATAGAACTAAATTATGATAAACTACAACATTAATGATTGGATAGAGGAGAGTACTCTTAGAAAAGTTACAGTGAAGAAAAAATAAAAAATCACAAAATATGACAAAGAAAACAGAAGACAGATTTTAAAAGAAAGATTAGTCAGAAATACTGCCAATGCTATTAAATTAATGTTAAATACATTCATCAGACTTAGTAACTAAAGGTCATTGCTGATGTTAGCCAGAGATGTATAAAGTTAAGTTTCCAAAAGTCAGATGGGGATGCGCCACAGGTGAAGTCTGGAAGAGCAAGTAATATTTCTGAAGAGGAACAGTGATGCTGATCAAGAAAGATTTCAGAAGAAATCATAGTTTTCC
Source organism: Cuniculus paca (assembly GCA_004365215.1). Taxonomy (NCBI): domain Eukaryota; kingdom Metazoa; phylum Chordata; class Mammalia; order Rodentia; family Cuniculidae; genus Cuniculus; species Cuniculus paca. Next base: position 1,535 of record RJWT010030043.1, on the reverse strand, counting down.
CTTTTTCTTAATATTTTATTGAAAAAGAATTCCAAGCTTAAAATAACTCGAAAGTGTAAAGTAGTAGAATAATAATTTTCATGTTTATTTAATGAACTTAATTTTTTCAGCAGTATAATTCTATTTTTATAACTAAATTTTAAGGCCCTTAAAAAACAAACATGAATCTATTTAGTTTGCATCCATTTATATTCTTCGCTCAGTTTAATATATACATACATGTGTTGGCCTATTAATTCTAAGCTATTATTCTGTAGGACCAGAAGTTCATAATCTGAATATTGCTTAATTTTATGCTTTCATTCAAATGATAACCTTAAAAGTAATTGTATTTTAGATGATCTGATTAAGTATGAAGTTCTGCCGTGAAACTTTAGTGCTGAAGATTTAATTTCAGTGTTTTGATATGAAGTAATGATTTTCTATGTGAACAAATTCTATATTGAGCTAGTGAAAGCTGGGGAAAACTGATCATATACCATAATGGAGTACAAATTAAAGGCTGCTCTGTTCAGTAGTGTCCAAGTCAATTAAATAACAAATAGCAAATTAGTTTCATCTGTACCCATATCTGATCATTTTTTTAAAAAGCAAGTAAAGTAATAAATACACACTGAAAAAAATTTATTTTTCACTCTATTATCTAGTACTAAGTATATTACATACCCATTTAATGGAATGTAATTACAGGAATGTTAACATTTTAATCTAAGGAAAAATAAAATTTAAAAGTCACCAAACAATAACTTGTTAAAATTGGAAAAACAATGATTAAGTGTAATTTTTGATCCTTTTCAACTAACAAAACACTGAAATTGCTAATTAATTCCACTTTGTACAACATACTAAGTAAGTAGGCATTCTCTACATTAAATATTAAGATGAAAATAAAAACTCATATCACATGAAGAATTGGACCTCTTTCTATAATTAGCCTGTTTTGGCTTTATGTCAAAAATTTTAAAAAGTAAAATAAATTCAAATTTTAAAACAGGGTTTTTAATTCATAATATTTGGAATTTAATAATCACACATATTCAAATGATATTGTACTAAATAGTACTGATAATCTTAGAGAAATAGTGTTTATTTTTCTCTAAAAATAGTCCAAACAACTTACTCAAAATTAGAATTACTAATTTATTTGGGGTAAGGTAATGCTGTATAAAACATTCCAATTTTCTTTCCGAGGCATTTTAAAATCTAATTGTTGTGGTGAGAGCTGTTAGATCTTGACCAAGTGATATAGAAAATTACATTCTGTTGCAGTTCTGAGAGCACAGAGTTTAGGTGAACTGTGACTGCATGGATGGATTCAACAAAGCAGAACTTGGCTTAATTTTTGAAGTTAGATTAGAGCTTGGCTTTGTATTTTAGGGGAGGGAAACAAGGTGAGCAATAACAAATGGAGGTGTACTCAGTATAATTGGGAGAGTAGTTTAGCTGGAGAGTGCATAAAGCGGTCATAGGAAATAGGACTGCAAAATAGTCTGGGGCCAAATTCTAGGTTAAGTACTTTTACTGTTGGTAAAGCA
>RJWT010030042.1:0-14720 GCA_004365215.1 Cuniculus paca | reverse complement strand
GCTATTACTATGCCTACACCCCCTGAATTACAGCTGTGCATGGTCAAACAGAATAACAACAGCAAAATGATCAGATATTGAATCACGCTTGGAATTCATAATCCCCAAGCACCTTCCAGCACATGTGGCTGGGGTCTTCGGTTTGAATAGTGTAGGGGGAGCGAGAGGCTGAGATTTTGTGTTCAAGTTGGACCCAGGATCAGGAGCCCCAGGAAGGGTGCAGCTATTATAGCTACATCTTCCCGGCTTACGGTCTGGCTCTATTTGGGATATTTGTACAAGGGCTTTTTGGTCTGGGTGGCTTCTTTATTGGCAGATTTACTCTCTGAAGATATTTTTAAGCAAAGGAAGTGTAATAGGAGACCTGTGGCATATAAAGACTTAGCTACTCTCTTGGAAAAAGTGGAATGATTAAGCAAACACTTTGAAGCATGCATTGAGTGATCGATATGTGGGGAAGGAGGATCAAGAGGAGGAAATCTTAACTAGAAAGTGACAAGAGAAGAGGATTTTACTGTTTACACCATTTAAAAGCCAAGTGTTCCTCTGATAATGAACTCTCGCCACAAACCACAGGGGATAACTGCCTTTCGCTTTGTTAAAAAATAAAAAGATAGGTATGTCTGGACAAGAAAAATATTAGCGATCATGTCTAAAATGCTCTTTTACTGGAGGATATAAAATGACATGCAGTTCTTTCTCCACTTCCTACTTTTTTGTGGTCAAAGCTGAAGAGGTGAGAAATTGTAGAAGAAATTTTCTGGGACTCAGGGCCAATTTCATTTGAGTAACAAGTAGGAGCCTCGAAGTGGCTGCAAGACCTGATGTGGTGATGCACACCTGTCATCCCAGCTACTCAGGAGCCTGAGGCAGGGGGATCCCAAATTTGAGGGCAGCCTGGGCTGCTTCCTGAGACCATCTCTTAATAAAAAGGGCTGATGACATACCTTGGCACCTCCTGGGTTTAATACTCAGTACACACACACAACAGTGCCTGAACAGTTTCTTCTCATCTCCTTTGTAAGACAGTAAGCGAATTGAGAACAGAATAGAATAGAATAGAATAGAATAGAATAGAATAGAATAGAATAGAATAGAATGGCCTGTATTAGGCCTTTTTTGTTTTTAATCCCCTCCTGTTCCATAGCACTGTTAACCCCAGAGCAGTCTCTCAATAAGTCCTAGGGGATGGAATAAAGGAGTGGAATTGTCACAACTCAAGAGTTTTGTTGTCTGTTTTTTAAAGCATACTACTTTTGCATTGCTGTTTGGAGCCTTAATAAGAATTATACGCATGGCTTAGGGCTGGATAAAGACATATGGACTAGGCAGCCCAGGATAAACAGAGTGCAAGGTGGCTTCAGTTGCCCCTATTCAAGTGAGCAAAGATGATTCAAGTTTTCCAGCCTTAACACATTGGTGCAACTTCTCATCTCATTGATGCTTTTGCTTTAAGTACCTCCCCATTCAAACCTCCACTGCAATATTGCATTTTCAATTCACCTCATCACTATTAGTCTAAATTACTGGCATGTCCCACAAAAGGGGGACTCGTGAATATGTGATTATCTCTGGATGTGGAAATATGGGGGGGGGATATTTTTTACAATAAACATAAATTTCTCATGTTACCAAAATAAGAAACGAAGGACTGCATCTTGCATCTTCCTAAGAAGGACTGCTCACGCTATCCCTAAACTTTTCTGTGCCCTCCGTTTTATCCATTGCAGGCTCCCAGAACATCCTGTTGATGCTGCCACAGCAAGACTGCAACTTTCCACTTCCAGAAACTGTCCCCTGCTGTGCATTAGCTCCAATGTTGCTCAGAATTTTCCCAAACATGGCCTCTCCCCCAGTTCTTTTGTGCCAGATTCTTGTGTCACAGCTAGAAAGCTACAAGCCAAGTTCTTAGACTCCCTTGAGACTGTGCTGCTGGATGGGATTTAGATCCTGCAGTGAAATGCACTTGCATGCAGATTGGAAGGCAGAGAGAAGCAGAGTTCATCTGGGGGGTGGGGGTGGGTATGCGACGACAGCAGCCGTTATGGTGGCAATTCAGTTTCTGGTTGTTTCCTTATCTCTTCCTCCACAGCTACTGTGGTGTGACCTTGAAGCAGATTATCCTCCTAGACACTCCCTGACTTATTCTTCCAGTCTTTTTAGTGACTTCTTAGACACCCGATTCCCTGTGCTTCATACCTTCCTGCTTGATGTGCCTGGAATGATTCCTTTCCAAGTCCTTTCCAGCACAGAACCCTGGGAGAGACAATCCCTGTGCAAAGTCTACTGAACATGCAACACCTGGTTCGGGTCTCGTCTTCTTCATGAAATTTCACTGAAGGTCCTGTGGGTCAAACTCACAGTGGCTTCAACGTCATCCCACTAGAGCAGAGTAGTGATAACAGGCTGGGGGAACTCCCTTTGGAGGAGAGTGAGAGGAGGCCTAGAGAGTACCCAGGGGCTTCTTTTTGCTTCCTATTGGGGTTTCATGTGAAAGTATCTTTCAATGAAGTGCTTCATATATGCAAGAGCTTTGAAACCTACTTCACTTCCCCTTTTCTCCTTTGGTGCTCAGGATTGAATCTAGGGCCTCATGCATGCTATGCAAACACTCTACATTCCCAGCCCATTTTATTTCGTTAGAAACAGAGTTTCTGGCTGGCATCAAACTCAATCAACACAATCTGCTTGCCTCAGCCTCGCAAGTAGCTGGGATTACTGGCATGTGCCGCTGCGCTCAGCTGGACTAATTTTAAGAATCTTCTTGCATAGAGAATGCTGATACTTGTTAAAATGTCTATGGTGTTACAACCAAAAGGAAGAGAGTCAAGACTAGGGTTCATCCTATATTTTCCTTGAGGTGAGAGCTTACACATTTCAGTGTGACTCCTTTCAGGGTCACAAACCCCATTCTTCCTGATTCATGTACGCTTAGCCTCATCTTCAGTGAGACAGTTCACAGCTGTCACTGTGCTCTCTTTACAGTACCTTCTCCCGGCTGGAGGCCCTTCCTCCTCACATTTGCACGTGTGTGTCCATGTGAAGTAGAATCTGAAACTTTCTAGAACAGGATATGTGATTTAAACTGTTTCACATAGAGGCCTGGTGCCGTGAGAATATTGACTTCTAGCAAGAACCTTACTGTGCTCTGCCCCATCACAGCAAGGCTGTGTCAGGCACAGTAAATGACAGGTTGAAATACAAATGCCATTTTTCACCCAGCAAGCTAAGTTCCTCATCTGTCACATGTGCAAAACAAATAGTTAAAGATACTTTCTCCATAAATACATTTCTGTGTAAATCTGAACTCAAAGATTAAAGTATATATGTATATACACATATATGTGTGTACATATGCATATACACATGATGCATATATTTATGTGGACTGAAGCTCCTATAGAAGTGAGAATCCTTTCTCAATCCCTAAAGATGTTATATTAGAAAACCAATATTGATGGTGATAATAATTCATGTTAACATCCTCCATGAAAAGCATTCTAGTGACTTTTTAGACTCCATATAGGGATCATATTGCATATTTCTGTTGGTCACTGTCTTTGGAGTGAAAGAGAATAACCATTTAATGACATGGATATGACATGAATGATGCAAGGTGATTGTACTGTTGGAAAACCTTGGGGAATCTGGTCTCTAAAGAAACACTGACAGCACTTGGGAGGCTGAGGCAGGAGGATCACTGTGAGTTCAGGGCCAGCCTGGGCTACACAGTGAGTTCAATGCCAGCCTGAACTACATAGTGAAACCCTGTCTCAAAAAAAAAAAAAAAAAAAAAAAAAAAAAAAAAAAAAAAAAAAAAAAAAAAAAAAAAAAAAAAAAAAAAAAAAAAGAAAAGAAAAGAAAAAGAAAACAAAAGAAAAGAACAAAGTACTAAAAAACATAAAAGTCACTCTGAGCATTATTACACAGAACCAAGGAATTTGTTTTGTATATCATTCACTGCTTAAAACATCATGTCAATGTTCTGCATTAGAGGACTTCCTTTAGCCCAGCCTACCCCACCCATACTTTCTGGAGCTTTTGTTTGGTAGAAAGAAAGAAGCTTGTTTCTTCCAAATAGATGTTTCTGTAATTTGCATTTAGGCTTGGGATTTAGGTGGTAGAAGTACACCAAGGAACTGAGACAATGGGTACCCAGAGAATTGGAAGGATATGGAAGAATATAGCATTGTTGTTATTATCTTAATTGAATATAATTGCCTTATTAATCAACATTTGCATAATACTTGGTAAAGCACTTAGCTAATACATGGCTATATTTGCAATTTAATTCACCCAGAATATTTCTATTCAGCATTTATGTAACACCTATTGGTTTATGATGCTAATATAGTAGATTCATGTTTCTGTTAAGGCTTAAATGAAAGAAGTTGAAAGCCAAGTACATTATATTATCTTCTTTATATAGAACCTTTCGTCACAAAGGATTTCAAATTGCTTTACAAAGTACAGTGAAACCCTTTTACAGTGGATTCCTGAGGGGCAGCTCTAGTGGTGTTAGCTGCGGCCTTTCATTGTCTGAGTATTATATTCAGCACAGTGGGACTGATGGAGGACAGGAAGATTTTAAAATGGTATAGGCCTAGGAAACTCAGATGGTGTTATTTGCCAAGGTGTCCACAGTCCAGAGCAAAGAAAAAGTGAAACACTCATAGTGACCTAGAGCTAGTGAAATTTCTAATCTTACAATATAAACAAAACGTGAACAAGGAAAATATTTAATGCGAAGAACAAATTGCCTTAATACAATAAGTGAGAAGCCCATTGTATGCAAAAACCTGATAGAAAATATTAAGTATTTGTTTACAGTTTGTTCAGGTGTAACATTCAGGAAAGTGTACAATCCCGGAGGTCCCTGTATGTCCCCTCCTTTTTGCTGACAATACTGTATCCTAGACACCACTCTCCTGACTTTTAACACATACAAATTTTGCCCATTTTTTATGCAAATGGAATTACACAGTCTGTACTCTTAGGATGGTTCTTTTGTTTAAGATTAGGACTGTGATGTTAGTCACATAATTGTATGTAGCAACATACTATGTTAATGTATTGTATTTTATTCAACAAATGCTGACACCATAATCAAAGCATTACAACAAAATAAGCAGACTAAGGGTTGGGGATCTTGCTCAGCGGTCTAAGCGCCTGCCCGGCAAGTGCAAGGTCGTGAATTCAATCCCCGGTGCCGCAAAAAAAAAAAAAAAAAAAAAAAAAAAAAAAAAAAAGCAGACTAGTGTCTCAGAATATGGGCATAAAAGTCTTTGACAAAATATTAGCAATATAGAAAAATGATTATACATTATACTCAAGTGGGATTTATCCCAGAAATGCCAGGATGCTTTAACACCCACAAATCAATTAGGAGAGTACGCAACATACATAGAATATGGAAAAAAGCCACATGATCATTGCAATAGATACATAAAAAGTCTTTGATAAAATTCAACCCTCCTTCTTGATGAAGACACTCAACAAAGTAGGAATAGAAATCAAACTAATTTTTAAAAACTCTATGAAAAGCTCACAGCTAGTACTATGCTTAATGGCGAAAGATCATTTTTTCCCCTAAAATCAGGAACAAGATAATTATACCTATTCTTGTCACTTCTATTCAACATTGTTAGCCTGGAAAGTCTAACAGGGCAGTTTGACAAGAAAATGAAATAAAAGTTATGCACATTGGAGATGAAGTAAAACCATCTCTGTTTCAGATGACTTGATCATGAGTATAGAAAACAAATCCAACATAAAAGCAATTAAAATAATAAATGAATTTAGCAAAATTGCAGAATACAAGATCAATACTCAAAAATCGTTTGGATTTCTATAAAGTACCAATGAACAAAGATAATATTAAGAAAATAATTCCATTTATAATGCAATCAGAAAGGAATATATTTGATGAAAAGAGTGCAAAACTCATACTCTGCAAACGATAAGATATTGCTGAAACGAATTAAAGAATATATAACTAAAGAGAAAGACTTATGTTCATGGATAGGAAGTTATAATATTGTTAAGAAGGCAAAATTTCTGGAATTGATGTGCAGATTCAACACAATCTTTTTCAACGCCCCAGTTGACTTTGCAGAAATTAATAAACTGATCTTTAAATTTGTATGAAAATGCAGAGGACCCAGAATAGCCAAAACAATCTTAAAAGTGAGGAACAAATTTGAAGGACTCACACACTCCAATTTCAAAACTTACCACAAAGCTCAGTAATCAATAGAGTAGGCTATTCTCTTAAGGATAAATATATGGATCAGCGGATAAAATTAGGAAACCAGAAATACACCCTTACATCTACGACCAATTAATTTGGACAAAGGTGCCAAAACAACTTTACAGGGAAAGAAGTAGGCTCTTTGAATGGTGTTAGGACAATTGAAATTCACATGTAAAAATGAAGTTGGGCCCCCCACATGACAGTACATACAACATTAATTCAAAATGAATCAAAGACCTCAATGTAAAAACAAAAAGTATAAAACTTTTAGAAGAAAACAGGAGTGAATCTTTGTGACCTGGATTAGGCAGTTTCTTACATATGACATCAAAGCATAACTGACAGAAAAACGGGTGAACTGGATATCAACTTTTATGCCTCAAAAGACCACCAAAAAAATTGAAAAAACAACCCATAGAAGGTGAGAAAATTTTGGAAACTCGTATGTTTAATCTTATTTTGACCTGTATCTAGAATATATAAAGATCTATTAAAATTTCATTAGAAAAAGATAACTCAATCAAGAAGTGGCAATAATACATGTTTCTCCTGAGAAGATGCGCAAACGACTGACGTATACATTGAAAGATTCTCTACATCATTGGCCATTAGGGAAATGCAAACCTCAACCACAATGAGCTCTATACTCAGTAGGACTGTTAGTATCAAATACAGATAATCATTATGTGGGTGAGCACTGTGGTTTGGATCTGGAATGTCTCCCCAAAGCTTCATGCAATCGGAGACAGGGATTTTAGAAGGTGATTGGGTCACCAGGGGCTGTGGCTGACTTGCTGTTGGAAGGTGGGTCACTGGGGGGACAGGGAACGATGTATCTCCCTCCCCGACTCCTTTCTTCTCTCTCTGCTTCCTGATCATTATGACATGAGCAGCTTTTCTTTGCCCCCATTCATCATGCCCTTTCTTTCTTGGCACTTGTAGAGGTACCTGGGAGTCAAAATAAACCTCTCCTCCTTCAAGTTGTAGGTATCACATATTTGTCCCAGTGATGAGAAAGTGACTAAGACAATAAAGAGGTGGAGAAATTAGAACTCTTATACACTGCTAGTGAGAATGCAAAAGGATGCGGCTACTTCGGAAAACAGTCTGCTGTTCCTCAACTGGTTAAGCAGAGTTACAATATGGTCTAACAGTCCCACTCCTAAGTATATATCTAGGAGAAATGAAACCGTGTGCACACTCACAGGATTGTAAATGAATGTTCATAGCAGCTTTTCTCCAATCATCAACAAATAGAAACAACCCAAATTTCCCTCAACTGATGAATGAACAAACACAGTGCAGTATATCCATGCAATGGAATATTATTCAGCAATAAAAAGAAAAGAAATACTGTTTTAAAGTGTATGAACTTTGAAGTATGTTATGCCACACGAAAGAAGCCAACTACAAAAGGCAATGTATTGTGAGATTCCATTTATATGAAAGGTCTCCAGAATAGGCAAATCTATTTGGAAAATAGGGGCCATGGGGCCAGGGGAGTGACAGCTAAGAGTTATGGGGTTTCTTTGGGAGACAATAAAAATGTTCTCAGGTTTATTGTGGTGATGGATACATAACTCCGTGAATATATTAAAAACTATTGAATGGTGCACTATAGCTGGGCGAGTTGTATGGTAGTGAATTACATCTCAATAAAGCCACTAAAGATAGCTTTGTTTCTAAATTACAAAATCAATTCACATTCTTTGTGGAAACTTATAAAAGACTGAAAACACAAAAGCATAAAAGTTGCCATCATTCCACAGATAACAATGGTTCACATTTTGGAGTCTATCAAGGACACACTTTGCTCATCTGAAGAAAGGAGCAAATTTCTTTACAGTGAACAAACGGAGAACTTTATTGGCTCTACCAGTCATCCAAATTGTGCCTCGGCGTATGACTTTGTTTGACAAAGGCCTAATACTGTGGAAATGCATTCATTCTGAGGTGGCTAATAAACTAAGCCAGTTTTACTTTAGCAAGTGAGACTGAAAAATGAATATCCTGGGGCTTTACTGGACGGGGACACTCAAGGTTATGTTTCAATAGAACATTTCTAGAAAGATATGCAAAAGCCTTATCTTGTACATCTCAGATCTGGAGAAAAAAGAAACATTACTTTTAATTTGTATACTTTTTATTCTTTCAATTTTTATTGTAAGCGTGTATTGCTTTTGCAACAATAGAGCAAAAAAAAAAAAAACCACAGAGAGCTCATTTTTAAGAAGGACTCTGCTTTTTAAAAAGATGATCTAATTTATTATTTATTAAATGCTCTCTGAATTTACATCTGTTACAGGTGTAACCAAGAAAAGTTCCGACTGCAGGTATTCATCGCTGAGCAGGCTGAAAGTTCCGGTTTGAAATTCCCTCCCACCGGCAACTGCCCTGAGCGCCTTTCCCCAGGCCTCTGGCTCATAGGTTCCTGTCTCTGGGCCAGAGGCTGAAAGACCTGAAATTCACCTCATCCGGGAGCTATGTGAATTCAGTCTTCACTGTCTTTTTTCTAATGTAATACTGCCCCTTTCCAGGGGGAAAAAAGTCAAACTGTTCCCTTCCCTTACTCTTAACTTCTTCCTTCCTCAGCCAGATCTGAGAGTTGAAAATTGCCTTCAGTGGTTTCTCAGCAAAATAGCACCTTTTACGACTCACAGTAGAAGTTGATTTCTGGAAAGTTTTACAATCTCAGCTTGTACCTGAAACTTTTCTCTTATTGGTGCCCTGTGCAATAATTTAAGCGAGTATGAAGCAAAATTTAGCACATTTTAAAGTGGAAAGAAAATAGTTTTCCTGCCAGTTTGGGAAGGGAGATTAAAAGTAAAACAACCGAGATGGTTCCAATTCCCCCTTGGCACAGGGTCTTCCTGCGGGCAAAACAAAGTGATCTTGTGTCAGAGCTGACGACGGAGACTGCACAGGAAAGGCAGGGGCGGTACTTCTGGCCTCTGTACCAAGGTGTGGCAGGGAACCTCCCCTAATGCGCCGACTGCTTCAACTGCCTCCCCAGCAGAGATGCGATAAAATGCACAGATGCCACAGTGAATCCCCGAAAGACTCTTTAATTTTGATCTTAACTTATGAGGATGGAGATGGAGCAGGTAGCTTAGTACTCAGTGTCATTGCTTAACAGTTGAACAATTTCTCAGTATCCACCCTATTCACCAACTTCTTCCTCCTTTCTTCCCTTCCTTTTTTTGAGAAGGATAGTATAAATTTGGAGAAAAGCTATGTTTCGATGTAATTAGCTCTTAATTCATGGTTCTATTATTGTTGCTCCTTTTTAGAGTACATTTCCTGGTGAGTGAATATAATCGCTCTTTCTAATAGTATCTTTTTTTTTTTTTTGTCTTTTTGAGACAGGATTTCACTATGCAGTTCAGGCTGGCCTCACTCACAGTGATCCTCCTGCCCCAGCCTCCCGAATGCTGGGATTACAGGCTTTCTAATAGTATCTTTCAGTGTCAAAAGAAATTGAAGTGAATGATTGGTGATGCTTTTGTAGAATATCCCTATTAAGATGCTGTGCAAGAACTTAATGAGGGCCTGCAACTGCACTAGCCATTTCAGCTTCTCTTCCTATATGTTTATTTAATATCCGCACTATGCCATACCTGGTACTGTAAAGGTTCTGCCCTCAAGAAACAGGCAATAGGGTGGAGAATGAAAATGGCCATAAGGTAAAATGAAGTGAAATAAGCTCTAAACAGATGTGTGAGCCACTTGATTTTTTTATATTGGGGCAGGGGAATACATGCTACAATGAAAGAAAGCTTGCTTTGGGGAAGCAGCCTTTAAACTAGAGGTTTGTTTTCCCCTGGCCAGGTTAGCATTTTCTCTGGGTGAGGATATATGGCTACCAATATGCCGAGGAGCCTGAGGGGGCTCCAACAGCTCTTTGTCTCCCAATATCTTCCCACAGGGGCCCATCGTGATGTCTGCAATCGCATTATTGGACTCAGTCTTTTGATTCAAGATGCCGAGATCCCAGAGGGTACCAGTTAAAAATGTAATCATGGACTCTCTGGAAGAAGAAACACGTTTCACACTTCACACATGATATCAAGTTGTATCAGGTCAGCTGATGTCACCTTGGAAGTTGAAATATACTTTTTTTTTTTTTGTGGCACCAGGGATCGAACTCATGACCTTGCACTTGCCAGGCAGGCACTTAGGCTGCTGACTTAATTTCTGGCCCTTGGAAGTTGAAACATAGAGTGGGTATATTTAACTGGGTTCCCCCAAGGAAACATGGATTTTATAGCACTGACACTTGGTAGGAACAAAGAAGGCGGTCTTGGTATAGAAGCAAGATACTGGAAAGCAGACTTGATTTCTGAACATGAATGACCCTATTTCTATGTCACCATCTTTACTGAGTGGTTCGTGAGTGTGAGTGGGTGTGAGGGGGTAACATTTTGCAGCAACTTTGTGGGTATGAAGTCTTCAGTATGACCTTGCAGCTGGGCGTGGTGGCACACACCTGTAATCCAAGCACTCAGGAAGCTGGGGTGCAGGGATTGCTGCAAGTTTGAGGCCAGCCTGGGGCTACAAAATGAGTTCAAGGCCAGTCTAAATTGCATAGTGAAACCTTGTCTCAAAAAGACAAAAAAACAAAACAAAAAAAATGCCGGGAATATAGCTTAGCAGTGCAGCACCTGCCTGCAAGTACAAGGTCCTCAGTTCCATTCCCAGCACCCACCTACCAAATATGACCTTGCAAACACAGAATAAAAGCTTCAGGCCTGGAAGGACACAAGATTGGCAAAAGATGTCAAGACTACACTCGTCACTAACTCTTGTAACCAAGTGCTTGCTGACCAACTACCGAGAATTCATTCTTCCATGTACCCTCTACTATAGTACCCAGTTTTTCAAAAATCTGGGAGTCATTTCTTCTCCTTGGAGTCCTTGTGCTTTAAGGGACCTCCTCCGTTCCCCAACTCAAGGGATGGGACTGGTTGGGCTTAAGCATATTTCACATATCCCATTCCTCTTACCAGTGTTGGTTCATGGTGGGGCATGCAAACTCAGCTGGTCTAATCAGGGTAAATATCCAGTTTGCTTGCATGTTCTCACTTACTGGATCAGACCAAAAAGACATGCTACAGTCATTATGAGTAGAAGCTGTCATATGAGCGCTAGAGGAAGCATCTTTCAGCTGCAGCCAAACTGCAACCAGAAATGTAAAGGAGTAGAAATAAATAGGGTCCAGGAAAATGAGATTGAGCCCCTGGGTCAAGAAATTCAAAGCCTACCCTTACAGTGTCTTGTCAGTCACATGAACCATTGAATACTTGTATAAGTCTGTTTGCAGTTGCCATAACAAAGTACCCAAAGCTTGGTACTTATAGAAAGAAAAGAGATTTATTTAGTTCACATTTTGGAAGGTCTAGGCATGGTGCCAGCTTCTGCTGGGGTCCTCATGGTAAGAGCTCATGTGGAAAAGATCATATGGCAAGACAAGCCAGGGAGAGATTCAGTGATCAGTCTTGTTCTTTTATAATCATGCATTCTCTCAAGAGCTACTAACTTATTCCACAAGGCCTGCATCAGTCACTTCCAAGATTAGTGCCCCAAAAGAAATACTTACCTTACCCCAAACTCACCTCTTAGGGCTTCCACCATCTCTAACCACCAAGGACCAAGCTTCCAACACATGAACTCTTGAGTGACAAACCCAAATTATAGCAATACCTCATAAATGTGGTATTGCAGCATTAACATTAACTAGGAGCTTGCAGGAAAAGCAAAATCTCAGGTCCCATCATAGACTGAGTCAGAACCTGCATTTGAGTAAGACTTGCCACGTAATTAATGTGCACTTTAAAGTTTAAGGAGCAGTACCCAATCTTACTGACTCGGGCTTTCTTCAACTTTGCGTTTAACGAATATTCATTATCACAGGCTCCCTCCCCTGGTCACGCTAGGCATCTCTAGTTTGGTGGTCTTGATTAGTTCCTTTTTGTTTCACCATGAGTAACTTTCCCCCACTCACTCCTCTCTTCTTACCATTGTCCATTTAGACAACCATCTGGAGATGTCTCGTTTTCTCTGTTGACCTCTTAATTTATTTCTTAAACTGCCAACAGATATGTAAGTTGGACCAATTCCAAATGGTTTTTAGAGCAGCAAGAGGGAGTTTTATACTGACTAGCAAAAGACAACTTTACTATTTGTTTATGGCAAGGGTCAGAAGGTTAGCTCTTAGCACACCAACCCAACTCTCTGCAAATGAGTTCCTACTCAGGCCACCAGAGGTGTAGAGTTTCTGAAATATTTGGGAGATGTGGACTCTTGGTTAGTTTCATTGTTGTGTCTGAGCTTAGAGGAAAGTTTTCAGGCAGAAGGTTGTGTAAGGATTCTGATTCTGTCATTTATTTGGAGGTGATGGGAATCCCATTTATAAGCTTGATTAAGGCAGCACCAGAGAGACCACATATGCTTAATAAAAGTCATATCATGAGTGTCCTGCTTAACACAGACATGGCAGTTGTGCCAATTTCAAGGAGAAATGGCCTTACCATTTGATTATTAGCTGCTATTCTGCTTGAGATAGTAGCTAAGTGCCATGCAGCCCATCATGTATCAAATTTAAGGAGGAAGTTGTGATTTTTGTTATTGGATTCTGCGTGGCATTAAGGTTTTCTTGAAAAGGCTCTTGTAACTTCAGAGACTCACTTCACTCTCTAGCCCTGCATCGAAGTGACTGTGGTTTTGGACAATCACTCTACATTGCTGGCTGTTGATTTCTTCCACTGTCAAAGAGGGAATTGGATAGGATGGTTGCTCAGGTCCCGACTAACATTCTAGGAGTCCATTTTCCTTTACAAGTGATTCCGTTGAGAAAAACACTAGCTATCAGAAGATGAAAGTGGAGCACAGAAAAAAGAAGGGATGTACTTTGAGGTTGGACCCTAATGTTAGAAGCAGCAGCACCCCCTTTGAGCTCTCCCCCTTTGAGCTCAGGACCTGCAGCTTGTCATGTGATGACATTTGTCTCCAGTGATTCTGTAGGACTTGATAAAAGTCCACAGATGAGACTGGCTGATGACGATGTGTTTATCCTATCTCATGAAATCTAATTTTAAATAAAAGTCTAGATTTGAAATGTGGTATTCTTGGTTTAAGAGAATTTTGTTTTCTTAGTAAAGGCATCTTATATTCATCAGAAGGTTTATATAGGGACATGGGAACAGACAGCCACGTCCCTAGTTCTTAAGATGCTGCCTCAATTAAATTGTGTTTATTCCAGTCCTGTATTTGTGTAATAAAACCAGTTAGCAGTCCAGCCAGTGTGTTTGCTCCAGGGGGCTATTTATCAAGTTTATAATGGAAGGACAAGCACTTGGTAACATTGCAAAAGAAGACTTCATTTCCCTTTGTAATTACAACTGTAAAATAACTTCCCTAAACCCAAATTGCTATTGAAGACTAGATAAGGCAATTCTCAGTGAGTGACAGTCTCATTTCTGCTTAATTGAACAGTAGTCAATTTCTTTTTGTAGCCAATGGGACTATGATGGTGGGAACACAGACACCTGAGCTTAGCTTTGCTGGTCCACACCTGGTGATTCCTCTGTTCACCCTGCAGGCTGGGGTGGTCAGCTGTGCTCCCTCCCCCTGAGCACTACCATAACTTGTAGGTTATTAAGGAAAGCAGAAAGTTATTGCAGAGGGTAGCTGTATCATACAGTATCTGCTCCAATTACAAACAGTAAGAATTTCATAAATTCTTGTGGGCTGATATGAATAGCCTGGTAGGTTAATATGAATAGATTGAGATTTTTTATTTGCTGAAAAATCTGAGCATTAAATTTAATCAATATTAGTACATGACACAGCTAGATTAGACAGTTGTTGGCCTTCATGCAGACTATAAAATGCTGTCATTGCTGGGCCTGGTGGTGCTCACCTGTAATCCCAGCACTTGGGAGGCTGAGACAGGTGGATCATTGTGAGTTCGAGACCAGCCTGGGCTACAAAGTGAGCTCAAGGCCAGCCTGAACAGCATAGTGAGACCCTGTCTCAAAAAGACAAGGGCTGGGGATTTAGCTCAGTGGCCTAAGTGCCTGCCTGGCAAGTGTGAGATTGTGAGTTTGATCCCTGGTGTTGCAAAAAAAAAAAAAAAAACAATGCTGCCAATTATCCTCCCATATTGTCTGTCTTATTTTAGAAAAGGCTATTACCACAAAATAAGTGATTGTAGACTAGGGGACAACAACCATTTAACTTTTGTTTTAATTTAGAAATTCTTAGCTGGGCATGGTGGTGCATACCTATAACCTAATCACTTGGAAGGCGGAGAGAGGAGGATCACTGTGAATTTGAGGCCAGTCCGGGCTATTTAATGAGTTTGAGGCCAGCCTGGACTACATGGCAAGACCCTGTCTCCAAAAAAGGAGAGAAAGAGAAAGAGAGAGACAGAGAGAGAGAGAGAGAGAGAGAGAGAGAGAGAGAGAGA